>VZTI01005758.1:42124-72612 GCA_013397865.1 Struthidea cinerea | reverse complement strand
GAAGGGAAGGGAAGGGAAGGGAAGGGAAGGGAAGGGAAAAGAGCCTGTTTCTCAAGACCTGGTGTTCCCACACATTTTGTGCTTCCCCGACTGTATCTCTCTCTTTCCTTACTCCTGCCCCTCCCATCACCCTTGCTGCACAGTAGCAAGCTGGGTAAATATTAACTACGATTAGAAATGATTAATGAATTATCAATTGCAATCAAATTGCATAATGCAAAGACCTGGACGGTAAGGAAAAATACTGGCTGCTGTGTCTTTGTTATTATATTGGAGAGGAGGTGGAGGCAGAGAGAAAGTTAGGAGGCTGCCGCATCTGCTACAGATCCTGAAACACATCCTGTAGTCTGGCTACGCCAGGTAGCTGCATGGTAAGTTGAGCTTAGATACTCATGCAAAACCCTGTGTTTGGTTTGCACGTAGCAGTCATGAAGACGGAGCATAAAAAAATCCCATTTTTGCCTATGCAAATGGAAGGGCAGGATCACCCACAGCCACTGCTCGTGCACAGCTGGGCTGTAACGGCACGTGCTTGGAGAAGAGCAGGGCTCCTTGGGCAGGAGGTTCGGGTTTGCTCCACTTCCACCAGCAGTATTTCCAGCTGGTTAATGAACAAATAAACACTCAGAAAGCTTCTCATGGGGTAGTAGAGATATTTTCCCCGAGAAAAGTCAAAGCCTCACGCTATCAAGAGCTGCCCCAGCAAGTTCCTCCAAGGGTAAACTGAAACTAAGTGGTGATAAGGTCAATATTTTCCAATGGTGTTGCTTAAAATATCCAGCAAAGTCAATAAAAATGAAGACAAGCACTAATTTGGATTACTGCATTGAGGTGTAACTACCTGACGTGAAACTTTCATGTTTGAAAACACAGGCCTGAATCATTTGCTTGTGGTTAAATAATTGGGTAAGGAGTAAACCTGTGCTCATTTTGGGACCTGACCACTAAAAACAAGGTATGGAAAAGGCTGAAAAAGCAGCATAGGCACAAGAACTTGCCCATCTAACTCCCTGGCAGAGGGCTGTTCCCTGGAAAAGGGCTGGGATCTGTGTTAAAGTTAGAGAAACATGGAGACTCCTCTGTGGTCAAGGTGCTCCCAGCTGGCTCTGGAAAAGAGAAGTTTGCCACTTGTCCCTTCTCACTCCCTCTGGAAACACAAGTGCCAGCAGCTCAGCCGCTGACTCCTTTTACGTTCGGACATGGATGACATTGAGTGGCGTATCTTTAACAGCTCTTGCTTTTCTAGTTAAGCATTAATGTTTAACAAGATCAGCCTGCAGTTGCTCGTTAGTGTGCAGTGCTCCAGCTAATTAATACATCACTGGGAGAGCCAGTCTGGGAAAGGAGAAAGAGCAAGTGCATTCCTGAGGCATTTCTCAGCCTTTAGAAAAGAAGGGAGGAAAAAAAAAAAAAGAAAATTTGGGCAAAGGGTTCTTCAGAGAGGAGGGATAAAAGGAATTGAGCCCTCCAAATGCTTGTGCAGCAATGCTGAGCTGACTTTCTGTGAAGAGGATGTCTCTCACCACGACACCATCCTCCTGATAAAAGATGAGTATGTAGGCCACAAGGAGCAGTGCCGGAGAGGCAGCTCGGGTGTCACAAAAACACATCGGCCCTGACAGCCACACACATTCTCCAAGCAAGAAGAAATAATCAAACCATCTTCTCATTCCCCCCATCCCTTCTAATTCCTCTTACCAGCTCACCTCCTGCAATGAGGCTCACAGGGAGATCAGGAAAGTCTTGTCAGCACCTGGCTTGAGGCTGCTCCATCACGCTTGGTGGGGCTGATGACTGCTCAGCAGGCAGGGATATATATTTTTTTTTTTTTTAGAAATCATATGAATTGCTGTTAATTCTCACAAATGTAGCGGGTTTCCCATCAGTTTTCAATTTATTGCATCTACCGTCCCCTTGCCCGCATCAGGTGATGATTTGTCAGCCTTGCTGCTGAAGATAACATCTTTAAAATGCAACTCCAGTACTTTCTACTATTTCAGAATCCTGCAGGAAAATTGAAAGACCCTTTTGTGCTTACCTCAATTCAAATGTCAGCACAATTTTCAAACCAGGGAAGTACATTTGGAGCTACTGGATGAAAAAAATTTAAAAATCTGAGGTCACTCTTACTTCAAATAGTGTCTTAGAGACTGGTGTTAGGGGTTTTTTTATAGCTATTTTAGAATGTAAGAAGGGAAAATGTAATTTTCTCTTTCTGTAGGAAAAGACAGCCACATGGTGCAAACTCCCTATTTGTATGCAATATGAAAGATCAGGTGGGGTCATCAGAGCCACCAAGCAAAAAGTTTAGTTTTTAAACTTTTGGTCTTGCGAGTGTGGAAAGAAGCAGAGAAATGGGTCAATACATGTAGTGCAGATTTAGGAAGAGGACCCAGCTTTTAAAAGGAATGTGTCTTGAAGCTGCTGACATTGAAGAGAGAGTTATTTGGTAATGAATCATACATGATTTAGGATTAAAAATCATAACTATATGTGAGCCACTACCAGCAGCATTATAATAGGAGTTGCTAATACTGCTAAATTCAAAATGTTTGAGGAGTGTGGGTCAGGCTCCTTAAAAACATTGAATTAAAATCATGCAAATTAGATTCTATTTGTGTGCCTTCTGAGTTTCAGGGACTTTATAATTTAAGCCTCATCACTCGCTGGTACTGAGGCAGAAATAATAAAAAAAAGAAAAGCGGGGAGGGGAGAAAAATACAAACCTCTGCACACCTCATATCATAACATTCTTAAAAATCACAAGAGTTGGCTATGAGGGTCCCAAATAAAAACTCAGCCCATGCAAACCAATTGTTCTTCCACCCCTGGCTCCAGCTGAGTGCTAAGTGGATAACATATGTAGGATGTAAAGATTCAAATGTTGATGCTTGGGCAAACTGAAATGACTAAGAAAATTAGGAACTTTGGCAGAGCAACAATGGAAAGATTTTCCCTGCTACATATTAAATGTGGAAATTAAATGGAAACTGTGCTCCACCACCTTTTTCATTACTGTTTAAATGGATGTGGGTATAAAAGGATAATTTGCTACTGGAGATGGGGAGAAGGAGGAAAGTGAAAGAGGAAGAGAGGTCCACGTCTCCAATAGGGAACATGTGAGAACAAAGCTAAATGGATTCTCTAGTACAAGACACCTTCTTCACTCAAGCTCTACTGTGAGCATCCTTTCCACAGCAGTCAGTAAAACACTGGTGAATGAAAATTGTAGCACTCACTGGACAACTACATTATTCAAGGGAAAAATTTAAGTTAATTCACTTTTAGTCTTAAATCTCATAGACAAAACCACATATGTACATAAATATGCTACTGCAAGCTTTGTTTTTAATAACTATAAGGCCTGAGTTGTTGGAATAACTGGAACCTCTTATCATGATTGCTAATGGATTTCTCCTGGCACCAGTTTCTGAGATTAGGAAGTTTCTCTACTGCCTCTTATCAGATGAGGAAGTCAGAGCCAAGCTCCAGGATGACTCAGCAAGGCTGGAGAGAAATAGAGTTCAAAATGATTTTCTGTGGGACAGCAAAGACCAGATTTAAGCAGGAAACAATTTGGCTCATCATCTAGGGTAGATAAGGAAAAGTGAAAATGAGTACGGAACAAATAACCTCATCATTGTTACACAAGAAAAGTAAGGGCCCTTGTTCAACTGACATGCCACTGCACAAGGTCTGGAGAAATACAGGTTGAGAGACTTGTAGAAATACTAATTTCTATTTCGAGCAAATTACTATTTATTTGTAATGCCCAGCAAGTAAGTGTAACTCCTGGAACACCCAGATGGTGTTTACACGGGACCAGAATCAGAGACAGCACCACTGCTGCCATCAAACCTCGAGTAATGGCCATATTCAGGCTGCTCTTTGGACACTGATTATTTCTGGAATCACTGCACCTGTCCACAGAGTCAATAACTTTCTCTTCTGTCAATCTATTGATAGTGAATCAACAGTAACAATATGAGCACTGAACAAAGCACAAGAACTTTCGTGTAATCCTACACACGTTAAAAACCAACAAATAAACAAAACAAAAAAATAAAAACCAACAAGACAAATCGGCAATTTACTCTTCCAGAAAATTCTTTCACAACGATGCTTTATCATCACTTGACATCACTGGAACATGAGGAAAAACCTAAACACATCCCTGGAAGGACATCACTACGACCTGCGGTTGTGTCTACCAACAATTCAACACACAAAGCCTTCAAGTCCTCTGATGTCCTGAAATTTCAACTCTCTTGCTGCCTTCCCTACCAATTTGGGCTTTTTGCATGATATTGCTGTTGCTGGAACGATCATAGAATTCTTAACGTTGGGCTTTAGCTTCAGCTCATGCTGACACAGCCCATTATGCAGAGGGAGTCATAGAATCATTTAGGTTGGAAAAGATCGCTAAGATCCTTGAGTCCAACTGTTAATCCAGCACTGGCAAGCCCACCAGTAACCCATGCTCCCAACTGCCACATCTGCATGGCTTTTAAATCCCTCCAGGGATAGGGGGCCCCTCCACTGCCCTTGGCAGCTGTGCCAGGGCTGGGCAACCATTTCCGTGAAGAATTTTTTTCTGATATCTGACCTAAACCTCTCTTGGGGTAACTTGAGGTGATTTCTTCTTGCCTTGTCACTTGTTCCCTGGGAGCGGAACCTGACCCCCACCTGGCTACCACCTCCTTTCAGGCAGAGAGCAATGAGCTCTCTCCTGATCCTTCTTTTCTCCAGGATAAGGACAGCTGGACTGCCACTGCTTCTCGGGGAAAGCTTGTGCTAGGGAGGAGTGGAGGCAGCACCCTGGGTAGTGCCCAGCATGTGGGACCACTTCATCTCACAGCTTGCCCTCACTTTTGAGGACTGGTGTACAACGGCATACCTGGAATGAGCTTTTTAAAGATTGAAAGATGAAAAAGTAGGAATCCTCTTCCCAAATGATAAAAGCCAGCACAGGTTCAGCAGTGCACTGAAAATCCCCCTCCTCCGAAATGAACTCGGTGGGAGTCTGGAGTGCAAAAGGGGAGGCTCCAGCTCAAACACTGGGGGTTGCCACAGCCCAAACAATCAAATGAGGGACTTATCATAGGAAGTGACAGGCAACCTCAGCTATAAGAGAGGTCATCAGCTCCATCTAAACACTTTCTTTGAAATATATCTGCAAGGGAATAAAAACAGGATGGCAAATGATTCAAGACTAAATACTCCGACATATCCTGCAATACCCTTTGCACTCCCTTTTTGACTCCAGGAAAAGCCGGGAAGCTGAGTAGCAGCTCCGTTTCCGTTCCCTTTTCACCTCCCCTCAAGAAGAGTGACTTTTAACCTTATTATTTATATTACCCTGGCATCTGCAATTAGGCACGGCACAAACACGCGATCTGAGGGAAGTACCTGCCCCAAGGAGCCCACAGATGGGCAGAGGCAGGGGAAGTTTTGGGCCGGATGATATCGCCTCTCGCTCTGTGCCATGAGACAGCCAGTTGTACAGGCCAGACCTTGGCTGGGTGACACTGAACCCCTCCCGCAGTGACACAGAGCAGACACGCGCCCATCCCCACGCTGCCGGCAGCATCTGCCCGCGGTGGCTATCGCCCATCTGGCTTCCCAGGCGAGGGAGGTCAAGCGCGGAGCGGGTGAGCGCATCCTCTGGCAGCAACCCTTTCTGCGGGGGTGGATGCAATTAGCCGGAGTCGTTAGAGCCGCCTTCATGCCTTTGTTAGAGACATCACTCCTCCCGTGAAGCCCATTCTGTGCATGATGGGCTAGCTCTGCTCCGTCAGGGTTTTACCAAGGCCAACTGCTCAATGGGGACTCGGTAAAATGAAGACCAAATACAACTTGAGCAGTACCTCTAAGACTCCCCCCCCACCCCCCCGTAATTCCAGCCTGTTTTATCTCTCCTCTAATTTCTCCATTTGTAGGCAAATCCATCCTGGGGGCCCACAGGCTGAGAACCTTTCATCCCTCTGCAGCTAGAAGGCAGGGAGTTGTTTATTTTCTTCCTCTATTCTCAGTCTTAATGAAAGCTTTTAAACCCAAATGGCTGGCGATTCACACCTCTTCCAGAGTATATCTGAATCTACTAAAAGCTCTTAGGTTTCCTGTCACCCTGTGAACATAAACAAAGTGCACCTCCCCTCGGAAACCGAAAAAAAACCCAGAAAGAGCTAAAACTAACATGGAAGACCTTTGGCTAACAGGTTGAGTAACAAACACTCGCACGTGTGCACACACACACGCACACACACCCCCACCGCCCTCTACCTTGCTGGAGAATCAGTCCCTGCACTGGAATGTGTAATACAAGCACAACAGCTGCCTATAGCACTAATCTAAGGAAAAGGTCAAGGAAAGGTATGTATCCAGCATTCGTTTTGAAATACCCTATAAGGAGCATGTGGGGAGGTTTTTTTTTTTCCTTTCTAATGCCTTTCCAATGCCTTTCCCATACCTCTCTATGGCCTTTTCACATTCACGAAACCAAAAGAATCAAGCAGGATTCCCTCTGGTATTAAAGATCACACTTTGAACTGGGCTGCTTTTGAGTTTTTTTAAGGAGGAGACATATAATTTGCTCTGGACAGAGCTGCTTAAATATTAAGCAGTGGAATGTAGCAGCAGTTGCTACTTGGGAAGAACAGTGGTGGTCTTGAATGAGGAACAGATGAAATTTTTGATGTTTTGAAGTCAAAAGAAACCTCATAATGGATTTGAGTAACAAGGGAAAAAATGAAAAATTTGAAGTTACATTCAAGGAAAAAATCTAGATTGGTGCTGTGTACAGATAACCTTCTTTATGGACACTTCCTCACCCTGAGACAGCATTTATCAAAAGCCAGAAGAATTTTCTAAAGGGCAAAACCCTCTTACAATAATGTTAGAATGTACCTTTTCCCTTCTCTAATTTCTTTAGGAACGTGGAAGGAAAATAGTAATCTTTATAATTCATGTATTGATAGCAAAATGTTTAGCTTTGTAACCTTGAGAAGAAAAGAGTAAATTCACAGGAATTACTCAGTGAATTGGCCTAAAAAGGATTCCTTCTCCACCCCTGTTATTATTATTTTTTGGTGGTAGATTATTTTTCTAATAGGATTAACGTAACCCTCTTGGCTTCTGTGCAAACGGGTGAGTTCACCTTGCCATGAGCTGTTTCAGTGTGAACAGAGAAAAGACAGTTCCCAGATTCTTGAAGTATTTTTTTAAGAAGTCTCCTGATGGCTTATTCTTCCTACAAATAGTGATATATTCATTCATTCATTCATTCATTCATTCATTCATTCATTCATTCATTCATATTGACTTATTTCATGATGGAAAGATTCTCAATAAAGGCTCTCTCAGATCCAACCAGTAAAACTTCAAGGAAAAGGTCTTGGAAGAACTTCATGGACTACAAGGCTCTTGCCATGTTATAGAAAAAGAAAGGCACACACTGGAGGCTCCAGACTGCTAAAAACTGCTCAGATGGGCTGGCTAAACCTTCCTCACTCTCCCTTCATCCTTTCTGTGTGGCAAACCTGACCCATTTCTTTTCACTCCTGTCCCGTTGTTGGGGGTGATGCCTTTACATAACCCAGCTCTACCAGAAAAAGCCTCCATGCAGTGCTGAGAGAAATGTAGAGGAGTCCTTCAGGATGAAAGGTAAGAAAAGCAACTTACTCCATCAAGCTAAAGAGCAGTTCTTCCAGAGGAGGCAGGCTATTTGCATGCCATTTGGGTTCACTGGGAGAGATGTCTTCATTTTTCTCCCATCCCTGCCTCCCAGTCCATGAGTGAACATGGGGCTGAAGAGCAGAGTCTACATTACACTCCAAATGCATTAAGGATCCCAGGACGTTGCAATAGGCCATCAGAATAAACCTGGCAGTGCTTTGAAGTCTGTAAACTGATTCCTAGATAACTGCTTAGAGTTTCTCCCCTCCCCGTGCCCCAAACAGCTTTTCATTTGATGTTCTGGCACAGAGCTAATCTGAGAAAGGATCAGAAACTCGAAGCTATTGACAGTAGTGACAGGAGTGTCTCAGTGTGACAGCTGATTGAGCCCCTCTCACATTTCACTGACAAACTCAATTGCTCCAGTAAATCGAGTGAAAGTCAATACAGGCAGCTCCTCCTCAAGCTCTGGGTACATCCCCCCCCTCCCTGAGCCTTCCTGGGGGCCCCTTCTTGCTGCCAGCACTGTAGGACCCATCTGAGAGCTCATCCCTGTGTGAAATGAAGACATGGACTTGCAGCTGAGGGTCTGGGGTTTTGAGGGCAGCAATGCAGTCTACCCTACTGATATAAATCTTGGTTTATCTTACTTCTCTGCCTTCACCATTTTCCTTTTTTTGTTGCTGTTTTTTAGTAGAGACATCTCCTGGAAAGTTGAATTTCATGTTAAGTCCTCAGCCCAGGCAGACACCTTAGCAGCCAGGCAAAGTTGGAGGCGCTGGAGTGTGGTTGTCTGCATGTCCAGCCCTCCCCAAGCAATGCCCATAAGGCAGTGCACATTGGGGTTAAAAACAGGAAATACAGGTCTGCCTCTGCTGGCTTTTTCTGCTGTAAATCAGCAATAAAAGCCAGCTGCGAGGAGTAAAATCTTATAAAGGTAGAGGAGGTGGGAGAAGAGGCTCAAGCCTGTTGCAGATGGCAACCTTGTGTTAGCAGTGAGTAACCAGGCAATTAAATCAGTGACTTAACAGGCTTTTTCCACACTTCAGTTGTGAAGCAGGGGTGTCTGTGGCCCAGAGCAAGCAAACCACAAAGCAGACTTAGCAACATGCAAGGGGAACCTGAATTTTCACAGAATAAGGCACAGGGAGACGGGGTACATGGTGAAGAACATATGCAGGCTACTGTTTGCAAATGGAAATCAAATAGGCTGACATTACCAATAATGAAGTGTGAGGTTGGCGTGGTTTCTCTCTCAGATTTCAGCACAGTTTATTTTTATAGAGGCAGCTTCCTCGTGCAAAGTGCTGGCAAACAGGCTGCTGGCAGGGAGGTGGGGAGAGGGGCAGCAGGACTGACAAGGTGCCTTGGGGAGGACATGGGACATTCCCCACCTCCTGGGATGCAGCAGAGAGTAGCGGAGATGGAGCTCCAAGAGAAGAAAAAGCGACATTTCATAGACACAAATGGCCCAGATACTGATCTTGGTTGGTGAGAGGAGTAAGGGAAGACAAAGGAGCAGAAGGAGGAGAAAGTAAAATGGTGCTGAGCAGGTATCAGGTGCTGAGAGAGCAAGGGTTAAACATGACAAGCGCAAAGATAGAGCTGGGCAAACAAATTAACAGGCTCTCTGTTGCATGAACTCATACGAACAAGTAACCAAAGACATCCCTACCTAAATATACTCCCCTGTCCCCAGATTATTAGAGCACGTCAAGCTTTGCCTCTACTTACCCCATCCAGCAAAGAGCTGAGGACACAAAAGCTACCCTGTCCCGCCTGCCTCAACAAGAAATCAACTTAAACATTACAACACCTCCATCCCAGAGTTATGCTCTGATGCCAGGATCAACACACAGACGGTCCGCCCGCCCTGCTCCCACCGCTGCTCCCTGGCAGCTCAACACCTTGGAGCTGGAGCATCCTGCAGGCTTCCCTGCCTCCTGGCTCTGGACAGACACGTGCTCTCCCAACCAGATGACCTCATCTGGACTGGATTGAGCCTTCCAAGTCAAAGTAAATACAGCATATAGGAACTGGCAATGATTTTCAAAGATGTAAGTTGGGTCCTTCTCAATTTTCACTCAGCACTTTATACATTTTTTTCTGCTACAAAATGGGGGCATTTTATATTCCCTGCTCCAATACATATTTTATAAACCTGCCTCTTACGCAGTTAATACTTTGGTTCCAAAGTTAACTGGTTAAAACACATATTAATAGATTTGGCATGGAAAAAAAGAAAAAAGAAGAAGAAAAAAAGGCAGGTGAAAGAAATGCTGGGGGAAGAAAAATAGCAGCAGTGTTTGGAATGGCTCTGGAGCCAAGACAGCAAACCTGGTCTTTTTAATGGGACCACCCAAGTGAGAAAGACCTTAAGCTCTTACTCACGTGTGTTATGTTCACTGCAGTGTAATTCAAAGTCCAGAGGGGAGTTAGAAAAAGTAATAGTGGGGTTTATTAAGGGCTTAGCAGATGAAACAAAGTGCTGGGTTCTCACCAAAGGCCGTCCCCAAATTTGCCAGCAGAATATAATGCGATCTCAAGTCTGGTTCAACAAATACAGGAGCAGGAAGACTGTGCTGCTGCAACAACCTGTCACTGACTGCCTAAACCTTGCAGAAGTCAAGCGTGGTTCAGCAGCTTCTCCTGAATGTGCGTGTTGGGATTTTTCCAAAGGTGAGTATCATTGCCTCCTCTAAACACAATTCTGAGGTCCAAACCAAAGAAAACCCCAACAAACCCGAGCACCCCTTCTGAAGGCCTCTAAAGAGAACAGCATTTGAGGCTGTGGTATTTTCTCCAAATAACAACCTACACAGGAATCCTTCCTTATTTAAAAAGAATTGCTTAATTCAGCATCAAACCTTTATGTGTTGTTAATTGTTCAGTTGGTTTGGCTGAGTCAGGTCTAAGGTTCATTTCCAGGTCATAATTAAAAATATCACCAGTGAGGGAAATGTTCATGATGCTGTAAGTGCCAAGATATAACAAACCAAGAAGTAATAAAGGAAAAAGAAGTTTAGAAAGCCACTTAAAATAGGAGAAGTGGCTGGAGATAGAACAGATCTCCCAGCAGTGGCAAAGCTGAGTTCTTAGATTACTGCCCCTATTGCTGAAACACTCCCATCAGCAAAATCCTGCCATTAGATTTAGCGATGGCATCTGCAAGGACAGAGCAATAGTCTTGTGCAGGATTGGTTGTATCAGTATCCCTCCTCTCTGGGATTACACTGTTTGTATCCTAGCCTCTGCAAAAGGGGGTGATTGATGTACAGCAGTAGAGAAAGGAGGAGGGGGACTATTGGGAGGGGCAGAAGATGGCAAAATCTGGTGCCCAACATGAAACATTTAAGCCCTAAACTTCCGTGGGGATATGATCCTACCCTGCAGCGTTGCTACTTTTTGCCATAGAATTAAAAAGAAGGACTTTTCCTGGTGTCACTGCAGGCCACAGAGGATAAATCCAAATGACAGAGCTTAAGTTATGAATATGGAGAATTAGAGATGAGAAGTAAAGCAGCTTATAATGACTCTTCCTTTTGCTCTTTGGATCGCAAGCTTCAGTACTGATTTTGAAATGCCCTGTCTTCATCCTAGCAGCTTCTTGAAAATGTAGCTTGAGAGTTTCTTCACCTTGAAACCTCTTCAGCAAGATTTGATAACGATAAAAAGAGACTATAAAAGCTTTTGCAGGCTGTTATTCATCAGGTATTATGATATTCATTCGTTTCCTTGTTTTCTAAGCACAACCACTGACCTGCTGGGAGGATGTTGAGAGAGATCTCAATTAATTTCCTTATGAAGATAGCCAGTGTTCAACACTCCCTCCATTCCCAGCAGTGTCAGTGCAGGAGACATGGGTGCCTTGACAACACCTCACTCACTCAGTCTTCCGAGGTCAAACCACAGGAGTGGCCTGCAAAAATCCATCCTTTCGGCACCAGGTAATGCAAAGCTCGTGGAAAGTGGTTACCACCTCCTTGTCATCTTGTTCACAAAGATATCCAGGCAGCCTCAGGAGACTCACACAAGTCTTGCCCCACAACACTGTAGACAACGCAAGTATCCATATCCAAATGGAAGCTTTTGATTTCCCATGACCAACACATGACATGGTAAAAGATTGAGCAGCTCAGCGAGTACTGAGGAGCACATGGGGTTGGGAAAGTTACTTTTATCATCTATTCCAACCCCAGTTTTGAGGTGAGGCAAACACATTTCCCACTCAGATGCAAAACATTTTGAGCTCTTTTTAAAGTGTTTAACGTCGACTACCAAAATAGCCGAGATGGGCATCTTTGGGGGGACAAAACACTGAGCCACATCCCTCACAGCTTATTCCTGTTTGCTCTCAGTGTTGTGCTGGTGGAGCCTAACTCGTTCCAGCAAGGGAGTGAAATAACCACTCTGTCAAATAACTCACCTCCTTGGAGAGATAAAGCTGAGAAGGAAAACTAAGGTGAAATAACTTGGCTAAGTTTGTACACAAGATCAGTGCTGGAGAATGAGAGCCAATTTCCTGGCCTCCTACTCCAACACTCAGCTGCTAGCTGATCCTTCTGTCCTCCGAAAATGAACTTCACTACTCGAGAACAGACAGTGAGGTTTCCTGCGGATTTTCACTTTCCTCTCTGTGTTTTTCCTCAACAAAAGAAAAGCCATTAATATTCAATCATTCCTGCATGTAAGATGCAGTTGCTAAAATGGTTTTACACTTAACAGCCTCCAGTTGTAGACTAAATTGATGACGCTTAAAACATGCCCAGGAGCCATAGCAGAATGATCCTATTACAGCAGTGCCTTAGTAATGTTGTGTTAGTTAAGGTTATGTTGGCTGGTTCTGAGGGTTTATAACCCAGCTGTGAATATATTCTCCAGGCTGGGACCAGTTGCCAAGGGGATTTAGTCCTGCAGTGAATCATATGGCTTTTTGGGTTGGTTTTTTTCTTTTCCCGCTACTTTAGATCACAATTTTGTCTGTTTCTTTTTAAGATACAACATAAAAAGAAAAAGAATAAAACATCCCTCTGTCATGAGGCTAGCAGGAGCTGTACTATATTCCAAGCTAGAGGTAACCCACCTCAGGCAAGCCCTACCCCACGCCAATATCCAAGTACTCCCCAGTCTTTAACATGAAGGATATCAGAGCTGCTTTCACTGCTTTCTTTATAAGACAGCTGAAGTTTTGCAGGAATTAAATCACAACTGGTTGTGTGGGAAACCTGTGACGGACTGAGCATCTCTGAAGGGTGAGCTGACTCCATAGGCACTGAACCTCTTCTTTTTCCACCTGCTTTAAAGACTTTCAAACTACAGCTTGAATGATTTCTCCCCTGCATGAGGGATTCTTTTTCTTCTTCTACAAAGACCACTTTGGTTAGAGTTCTATTTGACAGAGCTTTTTGAGTGGTTTCCAGGAGGTAATGTTTTAAAAACTGATTTTGACCTATATGAAGAGACTTTAAACCAGAGGTACACATGTATCTACTGTCACTTACCAAACCAGACTTGTATGCAAGAACAAGAAACCCATGGAGTGGGATATAGTAGGGAGTAAAGGGATACCAGGAACAAAGGCCTATTTAGATGGAGCAATGCAAAAATGTTCCTGTCACCATGGTCAACCCAACAGCAGAACAAGCTCCCCAAGAGCCCGAGCTGATGGAAAATTTAACTGAATATATTTTCCATGTATAACCAGTGTCAGAACCAAATATTTGCTGAATGCAGAACAAACATATTGGGTACAATTCCAGACAGATGACCTGCTGAAATATAGGACCTGAATTTCATTGTCTTGACATTGACTCTGGTACAATGTCAGTAAAAGGAGGGTGCAACCTGCCACCATCCTGCTGGGGTTGCATTTTGCACCCATGCTGACTGAGACAGGCGAGAAGTGCTCCACAAAGCTTCGAGCACAACACTCCAACCAACAGGCAGGTCCTTCTCTCCATCTGCCACCCTCCACAAAGTCTTTGCACTTCCCTTGCACCTCACAGCTCTCAGCAGCTCTGAGCAGGCCGCTCAGTTTGCATGAACCTCAGAGGAGATGGGATCTGGATTCACGTGGCATCTGTCATCTAAAAGGAGTCTGACCCTGCCAGAGTGTCTTCACATGCTGGCATCTGCTCAGGGGAAATGGGAACAGGACAGAGTGGGAAAGGCGGCAAAGGTGGGGCTGTTCAGCCTTGAGAAGAGAAGGTTTTCTGGAGACCTCATAGCAACATTCCAGTATGTGAAGGGGGATTAGAGGGAGGCTGGACAGGGACTCCTCATCAGGAACTGCAGTGATGGGACAAGGAGCAAAGGGCACAAGTTGTAAGAGTAGAAATTTAGGTTAGATACTAAGAAGAAAATTTTTACTGTGAGGGTGGTGAGACACTGGCACAGGTTGCCCAGGGATGTTGTGGTTGTCCCAACCCTGGCAGTGCGCAAAGCCGGGTTGGATAAGGCCTTGAGCAACCTGGTCTAGTGGGAGATGTCCCTGACCATGGCAGGGGGTGGCTGGGTCTAGATGGTCTTTAAGATCCATTCCAACACCTTAACATTCTATGATTCTGTGAAAGGCAGCCAGCATATCAGAGAATAATGAAGAAAATGGTCCTTCCTATATCATTATCAAATGGACAAGTCCAAGTCCTCATCCCTCTATACATTCTTCCTGCCCTGACTGAGTCTCCTGACAGCAGATAAGCTTCTAAGGCAGAGGGTATGGGATCACTCTTCCCCTCCCCATCCATGAAGAGAGATCAGTGAAAACAACTGAATAGTTATTAATGTTCCCTGGGATTTCAGAGCCTAAGTTCCACGAGACAGCATTTCCTTTGGCTGCTTTAGCTCTCTTTTAACACACTGGTGTTAAAAAGTTTAAACACTGGTGCATGTTTGCCTTTGAGGAGTATAAATGGCCCTTTCAAATTCAGCATTTAAGGCTGAGGATGACAATTGATAGCAATAATATTTTTCATGTGGGCAACACTTTTCATTCAGAGGGCTCTCAAATTGCTTTTTGAAACAGTATGACTCCCCTTCATCTACCACCAAAATGAACCTACCTCCAAGGTGGAACAAAGGACCCATCAGTGCAAGGTGGCAGTACACAGCAATTTAGGGCAGGAAGTCAAGAACTATATGTCCCACTGAAGGCAGAGGGTCAAGTAAAGTTGGCAGAAAGCATATCCTGAATGAGAGGCTGGACAAAACATCATCACCAGCTCCAACTCAGGAGGGGAAGTGCCATGGGATCATCGCTCACTAGAAAAGGTCAGAGCCCCAATCTTTATGTCCTGGACAGAGGCAGGGCACTGTGTTAATGCACACATTCAGAAGTACCTCAAAAGAAAGAGAAAAAAGGCAATTTGCTGACTGCACTACTGAATCTTTTACTGCAAAAAAGGCACTATGAGTGTTTTGGTCTCCCTTTTCCTGTAGAAAGGAAAGGTTCTATTGAACTTTACTCTACACTGTGTTACATTTTACAGGAAGCCCAACCCACTCCGAAACTAATATGAACAGTAAGAGGAGACCACAAGGTGGAAAACCCTTGAAGTAAGTACAAGACTATTCATAAAATGAGTGAGAAAAGGAAATAAGTTATTATAAAAGGTCATTAGAAATGTCGGCTTACCAATGGCATTGTGTGAAGGGAGGTGTAACCCGCTGCAAGCCAAACCTACTACAGCTGAACTTGCAAAGGATACCCACAACCTCAATCTCTTTTGTTCAGAGGCTTACATTTGGGCAGTTTCTTTCACAATATTATCCCTCCAAAACTTACACAAATCTGAAGAATGGGGACTTATCCACCCAGCTTCCACTTCACCACTGCTTCAATCCCTCCCAACAGATGAATGAAACTAAAAACTTTTCCCAGCCACCAGGAATGCAGATGCTCAGCACCAGATCCAGCAACTACCGGGACACAACTGCTGTACGAAATTGGGAGGTCCAGAGAAAAGGCATCTGGGGAATCTGTTGTTCAAACTCCTCTTATCCCCATACAGATCCCACTGAGAGGAATCCAGCTTTTAGAAAACATTTCTGAGATTAAATTTTCTGCAGCATTTTGATTCGCCAAGTGGAACTTCTTTCCTCTTAGAGCACCATCAGCAGCAAGTGAATGGATAAGCAAAGGTGATCCATCTTGCTGTGTCCAACACCTGTATCACCAGGGGGGGAAACACTCTGATGTGGCAGGAAGAACAAGATGCACAAGTAATATATGAGTATTTTGAAAATTAAAAATTTAATTGGTTAGATGAACATAATGACGGAGGTATAAGGATTGCTTCTAACAGGGACCAGTGCCAAAAGGGTTGTGTTTATATCAGTGGTGCTGTATATAACATTTCTATGACGTCTCAGAGGATGCTGGGACACCTCCCTATAGTTCCAAGTTCTTTGTATGATCTCCTACCCTGCTTCATTCAATCAACAAACTGTTTTAAAGAGCATTTTATTGCCCAGGCACCTCAGATATTTAACAGCCTCTCTTTGAATTGTAATTTTTTTTTTAGCTCTTCATAACCTGTGCAGAATTCAATGATTTTTTTGAAGCAGAGATTCAAACTCTGCCATAAACTTGGGCACAAGAGACAGTAGACAACATACCTTCACTCCCCCAATTCTCTCTTCCTGCTTCATTCTACCCATGCAATTCCAAGTTAGCCAATGTTTTCATTTATTTTTATTACTCTTATTTCTTTTAGCGGAGAGAAGCATTAACTGAAGGGGTGTAATCCAGATTTGCTCAGATGAAACATGGGAGCCTTTGCACTCCTTCATTTCGTGCCTCAGTGCATTTCTTTCTAAAAAGTGGGAAAATGCAAGGGACAGCCAGCAAGGCTAAGGCAGATCCTCCAAAATTTGGTCTCAGTTCTCAACTACACCCTCGGCAGATATTGCAGTGTTGGCTGCCAGAGGAACTTAGCTCTGGCTCAATTCAGGCCAGGCCAGTTTGCTATTTAAAGAGGTGGGTTTATTTATACACTTTTTACCCTCCTTCCCCACAAACTCCCACCCTGTTTTTTTTTAAGACGGGAAATTATCAGTAGCCCTGAACACATAAAATTTGACAGCAGTTTACCAGACAATTTGTATTGGTCCCTTCATCTTTTCTGTTACTTTTATTCTTCTGTAAATTCCTTCATCCATTAAACAATGTTATTCCCACAACAGTTTTGGCAAAGATCAAAATAGTGTGGCAGGTTTGCTCCTATTTTCTGCTGCTACCAGCCAGGTAATGAAGAGCTAGATGGAGGAAAAAAGATGTTTTTCTTTCCTTTTCTCTCCTAAAGGATTGTGTCCTGGAATTCCACACAGTCAGTGAAAACATTTTAAAAAGTAATTAAGGTGGACTTTGTGGGGTGGGAAGATTGTGGAGGTTGGTTTCAATCCAGTACTTAAGTCATTGCTCTTTTGCTGAAACAATGACAACGTCAATGGATAGCTCTGTCTCACCTTCTTAAAAAGAACCCATAACTGCTAGGGAAGGCAGAATAATTATGAATTAAACTACTGTTTTTACTCTCAGCAGATCTCTGGTGACAGAAAGCTCTGTTCTGACACATACATATATATACACACATATATAAATCTGCAAACCCCAGTCCAGTGACTTGGAGAGAAAAGTTTGACTTCTCACAACTGTTTTGCACAGGATGATCATCACCGCATGCCTCACCTCAAGAGCACAGTGTTTCTTCAAGAAATACGTAAGTCCTCAAAAAGGGTGCTTGATTTAGGCTCTGATTGGTACAACTGGAGTCCCAGAGAGCTAAACTCCTAGTAAGTCTTGTCAGCTGTTGAAATCTGCTGCAACCAGGATCTTAAAATGGACCTTAAAATCTTATTCTTGCAAGGACTGTGCATGCATTAGATTATACTGGAATCTACTTCAGTTTAAAAAGAAAAAAAAAATCAGTAGACAAACAAAAAAATCTGAGATAGATTATTTAATCCCTAACACTGAATTCAACCTTTGGAAAGTGTCAAAATCTTGTTGGACTTCAGGGGAAAGGAGGACACTCAGATGAGGCTGAAGTAGCCCACAGGGGAAGCTGCCTATTTCATTTCTGGAACATGGGCCATGTGCATCTATTTTTAGCTTTGAACCGAGTTCCTCTGCCTCCTGCCAGAAGTCCTGAGCCCCGTGCTGGTACAACGAAAGCAGTGGCTCAGCCATTCTCTAATAGCTTTTACTTCTTAATAAAGAGCTGCACTTAGGCAAAGGATGAGGTTACTGTCAGAGGGGTCATGATTAATAATGATTAATCTGATCCTTGCCAACATGAACTGGATCCACCATTCACTAAATAATTACTCTGCAGCATGGATACCATTTCCAGAGGAGGCATACATTTGTCATATTAAAACCAAAACCAAACACACGGAAGGAAAAGGGGATCTGACTTCTCAGTAACACTTGATCTCACAGGAGCCACCAGAAAAGTTAAGCAAAGAGGGAAAAAAAAAAAGAAAAAAAGAAAAAACCCCTACAAAAACAACAACAGCAAATCAAAGGATAAGAGCAGTTAAACACTGACGAGTCATCCACCTTTTGGGAGAAGCAATGGAAAGCAAATAAAACTAAACCTTCAGAGGGCAGAGCTGCACGTGCTGAGGATATGGAACACTCTGCTACTTCTGGCTCTTAACCTTATGCATAACTCTAATATGCACATTATTTGCCCACCCACACATTTCCCTCCTGTTCTTAAATTACATTTTTGTTTTCCTCAGAAAGCACACAAATGAAATTGCTTCCTGGGAAACATCTTTCCTTCTTTGTGTTAGTATGCTGCTTGGCACAAGGAAATCCTAGTCCAGGATTGCCATTCTTAAACAACAATGCACCTCAAATAATAAGCAACGTTATAACTTTATAGCATTATGGGAAGGCACAAACTAATGGGAAGCTAATAAGCACTCCGAAGGGCATATATGAACCTTACAATTACAGCAGGATGCTTGTGGTGCAGAAACTTGCTTCTAGGCCTCAGAGCATGGATAAATTTTACTCCCACAAAACAAACAACAGCCAACAGTGCCAAAGGCAGACAAGAACACGGGGGTTTTGCTGGCAAGAGGTGGTCTTATCTGGGGGCTCCTTTCAGTCATCCTACTTCACTAACCCAAGGCTTGCTCGAGACCATCTGTGGGGGATGCTACTCTAGTTCTTCATTACACTCAGCTCTTCGAGGATTTCAAAGATTTTGTGGGATTTTTATTTTGCTTTTTACCCTTCCACGTCATCATGCAGGGTTGGACTTAGACTGGGAGGCCACAGAACACAGACCACCAGTCCTTCTCCTGGTCTGGTGCAAATCCAACAGGAAGCTTGGGTTCCTTGTACCTGTTGTGAAAACCCAGCCGCATGTGAGTCTGTTTGGACTTCTGCCCTTGACAGGTCCAGATTTTACACTCTGGTGACATGCACCGTGGAAAATACCATGCAGAGAGTTGGTGCCTTTGGCTGCCAAACTCAGGGAAGCAGAGCTCAGGTCAAGGAATTGCCATTTCTTCTAGAGGCATCCTGGAGAATCACAGAATCACAGAGTATCCTGAGCTGGAAGGGACCCACTAAGATCATCCAGTTCAACTCTTAGTCCTGCACAGACACCCCAACAACCCCACCCTGGGCATCCCTGGGAGCGTTGTCCAAACGCTCCTGGAACTCTGGCAGCCTCGGGGCCATGCCCATTCCCTGGGCAGCCTGTTCAGTGCCCACCACCCTCTGGGGGAAGAACCTTCTCCTGATACCCAACCTAAACCTCCTCTGATTCAGCTTCATGTTGTTTCCTCAAGTCCCGTCTGGTCACAAGAGTGAAGAGATCAGTGTCTGCCCCTCCTCTTCTCCTCACAAGGAAGCTGTAACTGCAATGAGGTCTCCCCTCAGTCTCATCTTCTCCAGACTGAAGTAAGAAATGTCAGTAAATTAAATCCTTGGAAATGAGGTTATGATTTGATTCAGCTGGGGACTTTTCCTAGTGGGGCAGTGTGTTTAGGATTTTTTGCCGGTTTCCAAATTGACTTGAAGGAAAGAAAGAAAAATAAACTCTTTGCAAAGCATCACCTTTCACAAAAATTTCAGCTGAAAAGTAGTTAGTGACTTTAAAACCAAAATTTTAAATAACTAATAGTGTAAAAACCACATACCTATTTATGCGTACATTCATGTAAATGAAAATTTAGTTGCGTATTCACAAAACTTTACAGAGGCAGCAGAGTGAAACACAAAGCAAGGACAGGGAAAAAAGAAAAAAAAAAAGAAAAAGGCCCCAACAGCAATAACAATAATGAAGGTAAATCTTTAAAATCTGAGACAGGTGACAGGAGCTAGGGGTAGAGCTCTGCAAACAAAACTAAATCCAGTGCACTGTTTTTCCCCTTCTCAAAGTGAAACAAGCTGTTCCTAAAATAATGCTTCCTTGGTTTTCTGGCAATTAGTGTCCTGAAGGATTAGCCCACAATCATCGGCAAGTGTTTGCCTTTCCCAGCCGATGTCACCATAGAAGTCTGTGTTTATCTACAAGGCCCAGGGGATAATTTATAAGCTGAGCTGAGGTCCTGCATTCACAGACAAATGTTCCACACTGTCACCCACCCTCCTGTACTAGTTTCCTCCCCATCTACCTCCTATCCCCTGAAATAGAGACAGGACCCTGCCAGGGGCATGACGAATGAGCTTTGCAGCCTCTGAAGCAAGCACTTGCCCAATAGTTTATGTTGATATAGCAAATAAAGAGCTACTGGTATGGTCGACACATCATCAGGCACCAAAAATTAGATCTCAGAAAGTAACTGAAAGCAAAAAATATTTTATCACTGTTCCAGAAAACATCAAAGAGAATGGGATACTTTTTTCCCCCCTCTGAAAACTATTGCCTACACTCTAATTAAAATACTGCCATTTGGGAGTTTTAGGTCTACTACCCAGGGTTTGTTAGAGATAGTGCTTTGTAAAACCTCTCTGTAGTCAAGATGTTCCAACTCTGTTTCTAATCTGTAGTACCAGTGGTTTAACAGTGTCCTGGTCCACTTGCAAACTAAAAGTGATTCAACCAGAGTACATCAAAATACAAAATACTAAGATTGGTGAGAGTGTTTATTTCTAAATTAATTTTCCCTGGTGTGTTAGAACCTCAACATGACAATATTAAGCTTGCATTTGAGAGAATGGGAAGCTAGCCTTTTAAAGAAAAGTAATACGAATCCTTGATGATAAACTGACAATATAGCTCATGACAACTAATTTACTATTTTGAAAATAGTAATAAAAGTACTCAAGCAAAACAAAGCAAATCAATGGAAGACTCAACTCCACAAAGAACTTGTGTGACCGACATTCCTCACAACAGAAAATACTGCAGAATAGGTAGATGGATGAATATGTTTATAGATAAGACAGATCTGTTCTCAGATTTCAAACATTAACAAAACGAGGGTTAGAGACACTATTATTAATTAAAGTTGATGAACATGCCTGTTGAAGATAAAGACTTTTCTTCCTGACAATTCACCTCCTTTCCCTTCAGGACACTATCAGGAGTCTCTGGAACATCATGGACACTGTTTGAATCTGCCTCAGGTCTATACCCAGTCACAGGTTGTCCGTAAGATACATCAGAGAGCAAAGCTATTTGATATTTGAGACCAACTGCTTCACTCTGCCACATTTAACATTGGGTGACCCAATTTTACGAAATGTTTACGCTCAAATAAAATTTTGTTTCACCTTTGGAAAAAATGATCGTCAGATTCAAATTTATCTTTAGCTACAAAGACAGGAGGCCATAAGAACTAAAAACTTTTGAAAGGGATGAACTTGGCTAATCTGAATAAGTGCCAAGTGGTAGGGGGAAGGAAGAGACCGCCAGCTGGCTGTTATTCCAAGCATAGTCCACTTCACTTGCAATTACTGAACCCTACCAGTGATCCCACCAATGTCAAATTGACCAGTTTTAGAATAAGGGGCCATTCATTCCGAGTAATGAATATTGAAACCTGGCCATCGGCTTGTGAACAAGTTTTTACATGTCTGTCATGAGGAACCCCAATAAAGAATGTCCTTGTGATGGTGTCACTTCAGAACAAAAGCATTCAATGAACTACCACCCATCCAGGCAGCTACAGTAGGAGACCAAAGGTTGCATGCATTTAGCCAGCAAGGAAATGCAATATTCTTTAAGAAAAGGCATTGCCTGGAGTGGATTTTTATAAAGAAACAGAATTCATGAATAAATAAACCAGATGGGACTAAGCCAGGCTAGGGCATTAACTTGTCCTAGTGCAATGAATCCCCAATCTTGCTTGAGGGTTTTTCTACAAATAACAAACACAAAAACATTAATGTTGCACCATTGTCAACCATGCCAAGGACTCTGTTTGTGTCCAGGAATTCTGATATGCAACAACACAGATCAAATCCACCAGATGTTAAGATATTCTTAGATTTCACCAGTTAGGGTTCATATTGACTGACCTGATCTGAGTCTTTCGCTTGAGAATTTTTCCCTTTTCTGCAACCACAACTCATAAGCAGTTTTGCATCTCCAATGACTTTTCCCTATAAGAGATAAGGAAGGAAAAACATCAGCACAATCCGAATCACTGAAGTCCAAGAGGCTTGTATTTATGGCCAGGAGCAGAGGAAGAAAGGGCATTAGGGAAGCCTGTGGACTCTTCCTGCGTTGCTGGGAGGTTCTCTTTCACAGAGGGTTAGCTCTCAAGCTGCCAAGAAGGCTTCCCCAAAGGATAATATCATAGCATTAGGGAGGTCACACTGAGGCAGAAGGAAAGCAAGGTGTGTGGAAAAAGACAGTGGGAAAGCAAAGCTGAAAAGAAACATGTTATTTTAACCCATGGTTTTCATACACTTGCATGAACAGGAACAAGTCTAGAAGGCTCAGGCAGTACAAATACCAAACTGCAGTGACATGAGGAAAAGCTCATACATTACCTTTTCTGTTCATTTTTACCAAGTTAATGCCTACTTGCTTTTAATGTGCCCAGATTTGGTGAAATAAAGTCTCCAGCAGTGACTTAGTCTCAGTAGAACAATGGGTCCACATCACTCCTGGTCAACCCATGCCAGGAATCCAAAAGCCCACCCTCACCTAACACTGCTGGCACAGACCCTGCACTGTCTGTGACATAGAATCAAGGAATGTTTGGGTTGGAAGGGACCTTGGAGATCACCCAGTTTCACCCCCTGCCGCGGGCAGGGACATATTCCCCTAGACAGGTTGCTCCAAGATCTGTCCAACCTGGCCTTGGATACGTTCAGGGATGGATGCTCAGACCAACAGAGCTTTGCAAAGCAACAGAGTCCACTCACTCTCCTTTTACCTGTAACCAACAGTTTGAGAGAGAAGTTGAGCTCAAACACCTTTATTTTTGTTGAAAACCCATCAGACTGACTGTGATCCAAACAGCAAGGTTCCTCATGTTAACAGGGTTGTTTTCTGGGGATTATTTGAGTCACTTTGGTTCTTCACCAAAGTATTTTTGTTCCTTGTCAAACCTGGACATCTTGACAAATCACCATGGAAGAAAGGAGTTGAGATTCCAGGTTTGGTCAAAATCCTGCTGGAATTTAAACTGCATGGAGTCAAAACCAGCCAGTGGAGTCCCCACAAATGTATCACAATCACTTTTTTTCCATAGGCATGCACACAAAGACATTGGCTTCTTTCAGACTTTTGCTGTCTACAGTTGTAAAATAAATACTCAGCATTTGCTGGAGAACACAGGGAGAATCTGCTTGTGTGGAGCCATGAACAGTCACAGATCTCAGATGGATTAATTTATATAGAAAAGGAGATCCCAACACAGCGAGTTTAGCCAAGTGGAAGTGCTCTGCCCTAAATGATGAGGAAGGGAAAGGGCACAATTAAAAGGAATTGCAGCCATTGCTCAATGTCAGGGCACAGCAGAGAGATGACCCTTGGTGGCAGGAATTACAAACAGGCAGATAAACTTTTGGTCACCTTGGGAGAGCCTGCAACCTGCCGGGTGTGGGGACATCTCTTACTTGGTGACCGCAGCATCTCACAAGTCCCAGCAAGGTCAGATAACGTGCAGAAATTATTTTTTTCACTCCTTCCAAAAGAGAAGCTGGGAAAAAACTAAGACATTGAAAAGACTGTACTGATACCTAATCTGATATCTACCCAAAATGCCTCATGTTTGGGCTGCTGATTCCAACCTGTCAGACTCAGAAGTTTTCAGGAGACTACTTCCAACCGACATCGTCTGCCTGTGACTCCCATCTGTCAAAGCTGTTTTACTTTTGCCCCATTACTACAGTCCTTCAACAACTAGTCTGTAATCTGTTAAAGTCAAAAATTATTTCCCAGAAATAAGTGATTAAACTAGAAGTTAAAGTAAGTTTATTAAAACACTGTGTTAGAGATAGGAAACTGAGGCACAGGAAACTTTGTCTAACCACAGAACAACTTCTAGACACCCCACAGTATATGAAACAAGTTGGAGCTATAAAAGGACCTAGGAGAGAGTCACACATTTCCCAAAAGGCCACTGGATGCCTTGGGGTGGCTACAGCATTAACATAGGCTTGTGGTTAGGAAACTACACCCACATATATAGTGTTGATGGTCAGCTTGTCCCACTGCCCGCCGTAAAGTCATCACGTTGAAAAGATAATCCAACCCTTTTTTAATCACATGCCAAGGAAAAAGCTCCCACTTTTAGACCCTTCTATGGCTCTATTGCCACCTGAGCTCATGGGAAACCACGGCCATGTTCTTCTGTCCAAATGGGAGTATTACCAGTTTCATTTAACACAGAGAAATCACAAGATGTTGCTCGTAATGACCTGGAAAACCAAGAGCACAAGGGAAATACGAACCCAAAACTTGAGAGTTTTTTCTTTTCCTCTGACAGTACAAGAATGAAGGGTCTCCTCCATTCCCTAAGGAAAAAAAAGTAAAAGCAATGCACTGGATAAATAATCCCACCTCCTTTTCCAGCTGCAGGTGCTCCTCTCCTAATGTGCATCAGATCAATGAGCTACAATCTCCACCTTATTTTAGGAAAGCTTCTTATGAGCAGATGCTTAATTTGCAGATAGGTGTCTAACATTAGGCAGCTAAGTTGAAAGGCAAAAGGAAAAAAAAAAGCATATGGACAACATTTGCAGCCAGTCGCAACTCTGTTCCAGAGCAGATGGAGGCCTTGTCATTCAGGGGTTTCCTCACACACACCAAGCAGTTCAGTGGGGATAGGGAAAGGGGCTTCTGTTTGGATGCTTCTGTCTGGAACCAGATTAGAGGAAAGCACGCTTTTCCACAGCACACGCCTTGTGTTACATTAAACATGCATGTGCAACTTCAGCTTTTATTCAGTGATCTGAAACAGAGCCCTCCAGGGTGCTAAGGGTTAGTGAGTTTTTGTTTGTTTATCTGTATGTTGTTTTACAGTTTCTAGTGCCCAAGGAGTTTGTTAAGAAATTAAAACACCTCGCTGGGGCTATCCCACTGTGGTTGTTGCCTCCTAATATTTCCCTCTTTCCTTCATCCAGCAGTGCCTGATGCTCATAGGGCAAGGAGAGGAGAACACCACTAAGAGAGGAGCCTCATCTGACTAGGTACTATAGATGTTTGGTCTTAATTAATGGAGAATCATTTCGACATTTCCTGGCCTTTTAATAACATGAGGTGCTGTTGTTTAGAAGAAGGTAGGCACAACAGCGAAGCTCACTTTGCCTTCTGCTGGCTTGCATCCACTGCCCGACATCACCCTTCCCAAGGCAAAGAGCAAGAAGGCTCCTTGACATATGTCCTATTATCCCACCTCTTATAGGGAATCTGGCCAGCCTCACCCACCTCCTTGCACCATGGGCTCCAGCAGTTGGCCAAAGTTTGCAGAAAAATAAGAAAACCCATAATAATAGTAATAGGCTTAATTATCTCAGCTGCACGTGTGACAGGAGCTGAGCAGTTGCCAGTTTTAACAGCCTGTGGTCGAGAAACGCTGAACTGCATCACCCAGAAGTCAAATGAGGGTCGGTCACAACTCGCTTCACGCCAGCGGCTCCAGGGGAGGCGCAGGGCACACACAAATCACTGCGGCGTTGCCCAGAGCCATCCCGGGTGGAGCTGCCAGCCCTGTTTAAACGAGTCAGACATGAGGCACATGGCACCGGCCGGCCTCCAGGGAGCTGCCAGGCTCTCTGCTCTGGGGTTGCTGGCTGGGATTAATGGTAGGATCCTGTCTTCCAAGTCTGTGGCTGGAAAGCTCAGCTCCAGAGGTGGGCTCCGCTTAGCACTGTGCCATGCACCTCGCAGAGGCTGACAGGTCCAGCTGGGCTCTAACCTGCTCAGTTTTCATCAGCCTTATTCACTTTTGAGCACCAGCCATTGAAAATATTGTAAGCAGCTTCTTCCCCAGGGAGCTGGCACAACCACTCAGAGGGTGGTCGGGCACTGGAATCACCCCAGGGAAGTCCCCAAGTCTGGCACAGCCCAGAAAGCCTTTGGATGAGGTTCTCAGGCACACAGTGTGATTCTTGGGGCTGTCCTGTGCAGGGCCAGGAGAGTTGGACTCGATGATCCTTGTGGGTCCCTCCCAACGTGGGATATTATTTTTTGAGTCCATGTATAGCACTGCAACAGCGAACTCTAAAAATCCCCATGGCTGCATAAACGCCATTAGGAAGAACAACACATTCAGTGTTTGTTATGTTTTGTACACTGTTCTGTCAGGGTGATCCACACATTTTGAAGAACCAGTACCCAAGTGCCTACAGTGGTAGAGTGGGAGAGAAGGGGGGAAAGGAAGGGAAACAAGAACTGAATCCAAGGTGGAGGCAAGCGGCAGTACAACAGACAGCTGGTGTTTGGGTGGTGGTAAATCACCCTGAAATGAGCCTCTTCCCTCAGCTCAATGAGGCCTAAACAACAAAGGAAGGCACAGCTTGCAGCCGGACAGCCTGCTAGCCAACCACAGACACACATGACAGCTTCATTCAGGAGCCCGGAGTCAATACAAAAGCTCCGAAATCAATCCGACATCCTGCGACCTCAAACAATGAGCCAAATCTTCTCAGAATTGGAGCCCCAAATGAGGGGGAGCAGCATTCAAGGGAGATCAAAACGCAGGGCTGGCATTGAAAGGGACTAAAAAGGAGAAGAATGTTCCCAGTTTATTAATGGTGAGGTCTGGCCGGCTGCATCCCAGCCACCATAGGTTACGTTCATTAAAGGGCAGCGCTTTGCACGTATTATGCAGAGCGCCCGGAGAGTATGTGTTGTGTGCGTGTGTCCGCCAACGTGCCCCTCACTTGCTAGAGATCAGGATGTGCCTTTCTGCTCAGCACTGTTGTCTCCATCAGAAATTCCTCCTGTGTGAACCTCAAACGGGGTTTTTTCCCACTTGAGCGACTGTATGGGCACAGACGCGCACACGTACACACGCTCTCTCTCATCCTTGAGCCTGAAAAGCATAAAGGAACTCAGACAGACTCTTTCCAACTTTAAAAAAAAAAAAAAAAAACAACATTTCACATCCCCTTCCCTCCCAGCCATACTTTCAGCTCACACACACAAAATCTATTACAAAAGACCAAAGCATTATGTGATTGCTGCTACTGCTGATGGAGTTGATTGCTCCATAAACCCCACTCCTACACGCCATAAAGGACCTGGTCCCACAACAAATCCACAAAGGAGAGCAAAGGAAAAGAAAAGAAAACCTGCTTCAGTCCCTGGAGTTGTCCCCTCTGGGCAGGATTGCCCCTGCTGGTGTAGTTTCTCTTGCAGAATCTGTCTTGCAGCACTACACAAAAATGGCACCCTTCCCCCTTCAGCAACAAAAAGGCCAAGCAAATCCTTTTTATCAGCTTCCCTTTGAAGGCAGGTGGAAAAGTATAACATAGACATACACAGGAAAGAGAGAAAAAATAAGATAAATACCATTTGTAAAAGTACTGTTTGGATTTGCCTGTCCTAATTTTCTTCTGTTCAGCTGCCACATTTGAAAGAATCAGACTTTGAAAATTCTGTCCTCCTCAGATGCACAGCCCAAAATGGAGGGCTTGCTAGAGGAGGTCAGACTTGAAAAACATTTCTTTTTTTGTGCTGAAATGTGAGTAGATGAAGAGAGAGGACTGAAATTTTCAAAGCCATCTATGGGTCTTGATGCACATTTCCCATGAGTTTTTACTGAAGATGTGTCAAAGCCTAATCGCCTTTGCTTTTCATGTGTTACACTGATCTGATATTCAGAACAGACATGGCTGAGGAAGTGAGCAAGCTGTCTCAAATTTGGAGAATCTTAGGTAAACAGAAACTGTAAACATTAAATGCTCCTTAGGATGCAGCAAGTCCCATGTATTTTATCTCAAAATTTAGGGAAAAAAGTTAGAAAAAATATACACGCTCCATCCCTGGAAGTGTTCAAGGCCAGGTTGGATGAGGCTTTGAGCAACTCAGTCTAGTGGAAGGTGTCCCTGACCATGGCAGGAGGCTGAAACCAGATGATCTTTAAGGTTCCTTCCAACCCAAATTGTTCTGTGATTCTATGAAATGAATATTAAGGCTCCACAAAAAAATCTTTATGCTTTATTCACACTTTATGTCATGAGTCCACACTGTTATTGGCACCACTCTGGAGTCCTTAGAGACTGTGAGCATGATCTCTATCTCCTTCCTTGAGAAGACATCTCAAATTTTACTTTGTGATAATGTCATACAGATGCCAGAGGGTAACTGGGCAAAGACAAGTACAGCAGATGCAAACAAGCTTTTAAGGTAGGATGGAAGATCAGCTCCAGGGGAAAGACAAGATGAGGTGATACCCAAACCCCAGGCAAGAAGACTGGAGCAGCCCTCACCTGGGTTATCAACAGTAACTCAAAAACCTCTCCATTGGCATTCATAGAAAGAGGAAAACTGCATCCAGTCTGGGCAAGTGCCCAAATACGTGGTAGATGAGTGGTAGGAAATTATTGAGGCTCCAACAATTCCTAGCACTGCAGATGAAACAGAGTCTGCAGGGATCAAATGGAGAAAGATTCAAGATTAAGTTTTTTGTGAAAGTAATAAAGTGGATTTTTTTTTTCAGATACCTGGCCAGTCTAAATATACAGTTTTCAAATTCAGGGAAACTGAGATCTTATTTGGATGAACTGCCTTTTTGGTTTTGTTTTGTTTTATCTTGCCTGCTTTAAACTCTGCTATTTAAATAATTTAACAATCTCTCTTAAATATTTCACCAATAAATCACAGGCTTGTGTTTCTATTTCATGTTAAAACTAATCAGTGGAGGAGTGCCTGAGCTGTAAGTTAAAATTCTGCTCCACCAAGCCAGCAATGCCTAATCATCTCTCTGCAGAATCTCTAGTGAATAAAAACTTCTCTGCAGAATTAATGCCATATAGAAAGTTCTTTGTGTAGGCATAGAGCACAACTGCAGCCCAGGATCATCTGCATCCTGCCAACAGGGTCAGGATTTCCAGAGCTAATTGGTGTGTGGAGCTTTCCCACCCTGGCAAGCACAAGCATGGAGCTCACAGTTGAATCCCAGACATGGGCACATCAAGATGGAGCCCCATCCGTGGTCAGGATGCTGAGAGTATGCACAGAGCTCCAAATGGTCCATGTGTGTGATGACTGTATTGGGATTCCATTCTTGCTGCCATCAAAGAGGAGCAAATAGAACAAAATTATGACATGGTTGACCAAAATGGGTAATTTTTAAAAATGCCTCTGAAGGATGAAGTTGTTGAGAGCCTGTACCAAGGAACACCAAATCCACTGAACATCAGCAGGAATAAGACTTCTCAAGTTCCTAAACTGCGTAGCCATTTTAAAATACAATTCAGAAGCTGAGATGCAAAAGCAACACATTTATAAAAAGTAAGAAAAGTACACCTACCTCTCCTCACTCTCTCCTGAAGTCTGAGTACATCAAAACGAAGCCAAGAAGCCTCACTATCTATAATTTAGTGCAATTCACTCTAATTTTCTTCCTAAATCATTGAGACACATTCAAGGCAAGACTCCCTTTAGTCTCAGTCAGCAAAATCCAAAATGCATGAATGATGTGAATAGATAGCCAGAAGCTGATAGCTAGCATATTGAATCCAAAAAGCAAATTGAGAGAGAGAAAAATGAAGGCCAAAACAGAAGGGAAGGGGAAAGGGGAATCACTGTCAACTACATTGTTATTAAGCTGCCTTTAATTTTGTTTTGTGTCAACCTTTTGCTTTGTTTTGTTTCAAAACTTAAAAAGTCATGCCTTTTGCTTCAAAGAACTGTTTAGTGGATGACCTCACTGTGATGCTCACAGGAGCAAAACACACACAATCCTATTTGCAAAGAAAAAAATCATCTAGGGCAGCATGACTCCTCTTCTGCAGCTGGGCAAATGCCTCCATAACTCTAAACCTCCAGCCTAAACCTGGCTGGAGCTTTCCTGGGACAGGGGGAGTGAGATGAAAATCGGAGACATGTCCTCCTCCTCCTCCTCATTTGAGGCAGACATTCCCATCTCTTCTTCCCATGTGCAGCCAACAAGACTTCCTGCACAAACTGACACGGAAACAGCTAATTTACTGCTTTGTGTCAGGATTGTAGCCAAGGTTTCAGTCCCCTGTGCCCCGGACTCCCCTCAGCTGGGCTGCTTCATCTCAAAAGGGGTCTTCCCTTCTTCCTGCCCCTCGCCTCCAACACACACTCCTCCTCTTCTGCTTTTGTAACTTATCTCCCTGCAAGCCACTTCTCAACAGGAGTTGAAATTAAACAGGCTGCCCATATGCCATGGCTCACTTGTTGTCTGTTCCCCTC
>VZTI01005758.1:14166-42053 GCA_013397865.1 Struthidea cinerea | reverse complement strand
AAAAAAAAAAAAGGGGGGGGGGGGGGGGGGGGGGGGGGGGATAAGGAAAAGAAGAAAGATAAATCCAGACACAATGAAGACGATGAGGGAGGTGATGATGCTGTCTCTCGCATCTGCTCCTTGGCCAGGCTCCCAGATAGATCAGCGATGGAGAGCGGTAGAACCAGTGACAATTAACCCAAACACAGTCCTGTTTATTTAACCTGTTCACAGGGATCAACCCATGTGCTGCTCCCCTAGCAAGGAGGCACCACGCTCCAGCAAGGAGATTCCCACCGAGAAACTTCCAGCCAGAGGAGGAAAAGGGAGATCCTCATCTCCCGAACCAAGCTGGCAGCACATGATGACTGTGAGGCTGGGCTAAGATTTTCTTTGACTCTCCAAGTCACCTTATTTTTTTCTGTAGTAGCACAGGCTACAGCAGAGAGAGGTGTGACTGTGAGAGGGGGAAGTTTCCCTGGATTTTGATGCACCTTAATTTCCCAAACTCCTGACCCTGCAAAACCAGAGGAAAAGAAAGAAACAAAGGAGCAATTAAGAAATCAGAAGAGAAAAAAATGAAGTTATCCTAAAATTCACCATTATTTCCACCCTGCATCTTTAAAAAAATTTCATCCATGGAAAGTGAAGACAGCAGAGATTTTTTTTTTCTTTTTTTTCTTTTTTTTTTCTTTTTTTTTCTTTTTAAAAAGGGAAAAAGAAAAGAGGCTGTCTCAAGGAACTGTGCGGCTCACCACCACTAAATATTTGTGCCAGGCTGGGAGCAGATCTGTGGGTATAACAGAAGTTATGTTTGTTTTTCAAGCTGAAATGAAAACTTCAAAGTTAAAAAAAAATAGATTAACCTGAAAAATAGTTTTCAAAACCAGACAACTACTAAACCATTTAAACAGCAGAGTGAAAAAGGGAGTATAAAACCACTTTTTCAACACCTTTACNGGTTGTTTTTGGTTTGTTCTACTGATTTTTTTTCTTTTTTTTTTTTTTTTTAATTTGCAATGAGACATTGCATACCTGTGCAGATGGGTGTCAAAAGCCATGCGGTTGGTTCCTCTGGAGACAAACCCCACTGAGCCACGAGATGATGATAATTTCCACTAGAGCTGCATGAGATCATGCAGGGGAAGCCCCTGCAGGGAGAGGCAGCTGGGGAGGAAGAGCAGACCTCCTCTTTCCAGGGGCTGTGCTTGGGCACAGATGCTCCCCAGAAGGAAAGGTGTTGCACAGACTGTTAGGAAAGGAGCGCTTCCATTAGCCATGCGCCTGCATCTGGGTCCTTCCCAACCACAGAGCAGAGGAGACGATCCTCCTGAAGGCAGTACCTTCTGATTCAAGGTTGTGCTTGCCCATTGCGGCCTGACTCAACAGCAGAGCGAAACTGAGCAGATTGAATGTTTTCACGCATGATCACTCCTCTGCTTGCAAGCACTGACCTACACTGCCTGTCTTAGGATCCCCATTCATCCACACCTGCATCTGTTCATGTAGGGAAGCAAGATGCAGAGTGTGGCAAGGGCTGCCCCAAAGGAAAGGCTGCACTGAGTTTTCCAGCTGTTGGGCTTGTGGTCCCGTTTTAATACAGAATTAAAAAATCACAGAATGTTCTGAGTTGGAAGGGACCAACCACAAGGATCATCAAGTCCAACACCTGGCCCTTCACAGGACAACCCCGATATTCACCCCATGATTCACACCATGGCCTGGTACTAGAGAACGACTCTTTCCCCACCCAAATAGCCCACTTGCAGTCGTCAGAAAGAAGGAAGTGCTTTGTGAATGCAAAATAGTTTTTAACAGTGGAAACAGAAACCAGAAGTTCGCCTAAAACAGAAACACGGCAGCATGTCCATCTTTAACACTGCTGCAGTCATCCTGCAGCAGGGCCTCCAGATCTGGGAACCAATAAAAGCAGGAACAGCCAGGGAGAAGTCCTCTGTGAGGAGACAAATTTCACCACAGGTTTTGGCTGACATCACCAGCCCATCCTTGCTCCATTGTTGTAGTTTATGATCTCACCACGAAGCACCTCTGTGGAGTCATTCCCTCCTATCTTACTGCAGCCCATCCATTATCCTCTGCCTAATTGCTTCCACAGCGCTGCTGCAACAGAGATATTTCCTACAGCTGAACATTTGTATTCCCAAGAGCTGGCACCTGCCAGGTCAGGTTCCTCAGTCTTTAGATTTGATGTTGCTACAGAAGGAAGGTGTTCCAGAGAACAGAAAAGCACACGAAGACAGCAATCAATCTGATTCCTCCATTTGGATATTCCTTTAAACAAAAAGGGACTTGCTAAAGATTATATTGCATTATTCTACCGGAATAGGGTGGAAGGAAAGGGGAATTGTGCTGACTACAATCTGTCCAATACTCCATTAAATCAGGATTCTCTCATTAGGGATAACAATGAACTACAATAAAATCAATGGGAAGGCAGCAGAGTATGGAAAACTGGGGAGGGTTAGTTTTTCTTGTACTTTTGTTTTGAGATGTGGGAGCTGGGAGCAATCAACACTGAGCTAATGGCATCCAAGCTGACTCCTGAACGCTGCATCCCCTTTGGGGTCACAGTTTTCCACAAAACCGACCAATTCATCCTGTGAAGGGAATGAGCACACTGGACATTTTGTAGCCCACAGGGAAAGCCCCAGAATATCCCCTAACGTGCCCACTCACAAGATACCACTTGTGGCAGGTCAAGGAGCAGCAATTACCAATTTTCACCTCTCTAACTGGAGCTTCTGAGCACAAAGCCATCCCAGAAACACATCATTTCACATTTAGACTCTGTTGCACGGTTTCGAAATACTCTGTATCTGTGTGTTGTGATAAGGGAAGATGATCTCCTCTCATGACTATGCTATTGTCGTAACACTGAGAAACTTTGGGGTCCTTGACTTGCCTTCCCTCTCAGAGGTTTTTGTGTTTTGAAAATCACTTTCACTCTCTCTGATTCCTTCCCTTCTCCCATGTTTAATGACAAGAAATCTTTTCATTACAGGAGGGCCTAGGAGTAGTTTTTCAAACCAGTAGTTGGATCATCTCTAATCTACCGTACCTGAGGTGTTCAGCTGTGACTCCTTGATTTATACAACAGAACCTAACACCTTCAAAGCTCTCCCATCCAAATATTGGATTAATACAGGCATATGAACCCATCTAGACCTGGATAATTCACTTCCAGCAGCTACAAGACCTCTAGTAGTGAAAATTAAAGGGATTGTGTTTGCCCATCTTGGCCTCACAAGGACCACAGGACAATTGTCACCTTTAAAGAGAAGCTTCCTCAGTGCCACATCATGCCTAAACCTGCGGGCAGAAGGGGCAGCACCCTCAGGGACTATTTCTGCGACTATTTGCCACTCATTGGCCAAGGAAGCCCAACCATATCATCAGTATAAAGAATCAAAGATATGAGAGGAGTCTCAAGCTTCCCTGGTGACCAGTGACAGGACACAAGAGAATCGAATGAAGTTGTATCGGGGAGGTTTAGGTTGGGTATCAGGAAAAGGTTCTTCCCCCAGAGGGTGCTTGGGCACTGGAACAGGCTCCCAGGGAATGGGCACAGAGCCGGCCTGGCAGAGTTCAAGAAGAATTTGGACCACGCTCTCAGGTGCAGGGTGTGATTTTTAGGGATGCCTTGCGCAGGGCCAAGAGCTGGACTCAATGATCCTTGTGGATCCCTTCTATTTCAGGATATTCTATAATTCTATGAAGACCTCAGTCCCTCTATCCTGACAGTCCCACATCTCCCCACCGTGATGCCTATGGATGTTGCTGCAAGGCTGCCAGGCTTGTCTCAGCTAGTGGTTCTTATCAGATTCTCACCTTTAGGGGTGCTTTAAGGCCATCTGCCACCCCCAGCTTCCCGTGTCAGCTGTCTCAGCATCCGTGTTGGAAGCTCAAATAAAACCCCACAGCTCTGAGTCACAGTGGGCCACAAGACCTCTGCGTAAGACTGGACCTAAGCCTACGCCTTTCTGCTGCTGCAAGAGCTGTATCCAAAACTACAGGAAACAGAATGGTAACATGCAAATCAGTGGCAAGCATGGGGAGATAGCCAGCTGCTGGCCAGGCAGCCTGCTCTGCCTCAAAGGAGACAAAACACGTCCCAAACCCCCTTAATTCCCAGCAGAGGCTGGGGACAGCCCAGGCGGAGCAGCAGGGCCAGGGCAGAGAGCTGGCAGACACGGCTCCAGCCTCCTCCCTGGCCTGCCCAGAGCTTCAAAGGCCTAAATCAAAGCAGCAGGAGGAACTCAAATGCTTAGGAATCTTCAGTTTGGACTTGTTTTAACAATGGTGTCAGTAAATAAATAAATAAATAAATAAATAAATAAATGCCCAATGACCTCTCTTATCTAGCCAAATGTGGTCAAAAAAAAGCATGTTTATCTTCATTTAAATTCCCCAAAGTCAATGTAGGGTTTTCTGAGAGTGCCTGAAGTTTAAAAAACCACTCAGATTTCTCTGCCTTTTCATTCTTTGAGAGAAAAATTACGTTTTTGGGGAAGGCAAGGACTGCTTTGTTTTCATTCGAAGTCTGAGGGAGATATTTCCAACCAAACCTATCAAACTTATCAGCTCCCACCCACGTTACTTCACCATCTTTCTAACATTTTGTGTTCACTTTCACCCAAGCTTGGTTGTATTATTTTCTGGAGGTGTTACAAGCAAAATCAGTGGGGGAAGGATGAAGTATATTTGTGATTCCTGAAATATTCCAAACAAGCAAAGTGTCCTGTAGGAAGCAGGGATGATCTGAGCTTCTGTTCTGGTTGTAAAACGCTACAAAAACAGGGTAAACAAGTGAACAATGACATCAAGATACCAATAGCCCTTACTGCAAAACACCACCCCTCCCTTTAGCCCCACATGTCAGGAACCGCATTGCTTTGAACTGTTATTTCCCATTCCCCCCACCCAATCCTCTGAGAAGATAAAAATCAAGGTCTGGGCTGCTGAGTCAGATTGCAAACACCCAAACAAGACATTTACTCAGACACAGTTGGTTTTGGTCCCCACTTCACTGAAACCCTGTGTTTTGGGGCTTGTAGGAGGCTCCTTTAACTTCTTTCAGAGAAATGAGTTGCTGAAATCTAGAAACCACACACAGGGAGGAAAAAAAACCCAAGAAATAAATTTATTTTGTGACCAAGGAAAATTTCTAAACTTCTGGTCAGAAACTAGTTCTTCTTGATATGAAATCCTCAGCAACTCAGTAGACAACCCTGGAGAAATATTATGGCCTGGAAGATAAAACAATAGCCTTGAAATTTTGAAATGTAAGGTTTTTGTAGCAGCAATGCCATATATGAACAACCTGTGGCAATTCAGATTACAGCTGTGAGCCTCAGTTTCCCCTGAAAACTGATATCCAAAGTGGTCTGGCTCTCCCCACAAAAAAAAACACCAAAAAACAACCAAGCCAAACCAAACAACAAAAAAAAAGCAAACCCTCTGTTTTAAGAGGTTGGTATTATGGGAATTATTTAAGAAATTAGAACTTTTGACATGACCAGACTCATCAGTCCCCTGAGAGAAGCGCTTCTCTTTTTTGTTACATGAAAAAGTACAATTTCCCACTCTGGGGTGAGCTCAGCCTTCAGGTTGTAACAGCTGAAGACACCCCGGCAAAGTTTAGATTTTCCATTTCTCTTGGGCTTCTTCAAGTCTCTTTTTTAGTTTCAGTTTATATTTCCTGTCTTGCTGCCCTTTCATTTTTAGGGTTTCAGGTTTAAACAAAAAACCAAAAGCAGCGCTGACTCAAGATCTTTTTTGTGTTTCTCTCATTTTGACTAGAAACCAGAACAGACCAAATAAAATGAATGATATCACTCTGGGGTTCAAAGTGCTTTGTAGATCTAACTTTTTTTCTCACAGAGGATGGCGTGTGCTGTCACATCCTTTATTTGAAGGGAGGGAGATCAAAACAGAGGAAGTTTAACTTTCATTTTAAGCACAAAACCCATGTTTCCAATTCCTTAGCTTGCATGCTGGATACACCTGGGCTTTGAGGTCCAAAACTTTTTGGAATCTGAACCCCAAACTTTCATGCAAACACGACACAGCAGATGTGCTGAAAATAGGCATGATTAAATAAAACCAAATCTCCCTTGCTCAACACAGGAGGGATAAACTTCTCTTTTGGAGGTGAACAGGGGTTCATAGCTGAGAACGATGGTCCTTGCTGCAAGATATTTTTTCGTTACAGGACATGGTTTTGTGCTGGTCTCAGATCCTCTGGCCTCTCAAACATCCCCAAAACAAGTAAACAGTGACGAGTTTTTAACTGAATTTGATTGACTTCTCATCCTCTAGCTTGGTTTTGTTTTTTTCCTGGCAGGGTGACAAATGAAGGATCAGCTCTTTAGAGCCTGCAGCTAAAACTGTTAAAGCTCCCTTGCTCCCTTGCTCCCTGCACTGTGAGGAGTGCAGGGGATGAGTGCTCACATCTTTCTCCTAATTTCAGCACCTGGGAATTATTTTCCTTATCCTGCAATTTTGACCTCTTTTCCTTTCAGTGCCACTTGCAGTCCGAAAGAAAAAATCCAGTCCCAGGGGAATATATGGGATGTTTTACATCCCAGGATAACACTCCAACACTTTGTTTTGGGACTGCAAAAGGAGGCAAGACAATCACCTGCTTGAGTGAGCTCTTTGGACGAGGCAAACAAGTGTCACTTTGTTCTCCCTTGTGCAAGCCAGGCACAGACTGAGGGGGGTAAGGGAAGGTCAGGCCAGACCCATGATTTAAAGGCAGGAGGATGGTTTGATGACTGAATGAGTCGGGGGCTTCACTTTCAGCTCATGCTGACACAGAGCATTATGCAGAGGGAGGCACAGAATCACGGAATCTTTTAGGCTGGAAAATACCTCCAGATTGTTGAGTCTGACAGTTCCCCCAGCACTGCCAAGGCCACCACTAAACCATGTCCCCAAGTGCCATATCTACACGGCTTTTAAACCCCGCCAGGGGTGGTGATATAGCCCTTTGGTGAAGAAAAGTTTTAATATTCAATCTAAACTTCCCCAGGCACAGCTTGAGGCCGTTCCCTCTCATCCTGTCCCTGCTCCCTGGGAGCAGAGCCCGACCCCCCCCAGCTGCCCCCTCCTGTCAGGGAGTTGTGCAGAGCCACAAGGTCCCCCCTGAGCCTCCTTTTCTCCAGCCTGAGCCCCTTTCCCAGCTCCCTCAGCCGCTCCTGGGGCTCCAGCCCCTTCCCAGCTCCATTCCCTTCTCTGGACACACTCTCTGTTAGTGCCTCAGTTTCCCCACTGTAAGGTGGTGACTGTGCTGCTTTGTTCCCATCACAGGCCTCCTGAATCAAGGCAGAATCTGCAGTGCTGAGCAACCAACACACCATAGCCATAGGAAGGAAAAGAGTCATCCCTTGCCTTGCTCCAGCAGCAGGGATATTGCCCCAGCCCTGTCAACTGCTTTCCAGGAGTAGCTGTAGTGCAAGGCCAGCAGAATGGAACCCTGGCAGCCCTCAGCATGCCTCGCTGGAAGCTGATCCACAAAGCCAGGCAAGCTTTCCTTCCTTTTTCTCAACAACAAAGTTTTGGAGCTGCTGATAAGTGCTGAAGCTTTAACCAAGGCCATATTGACTATTAGGAATCTCTTGACTGCCTCTTGGGCATCTTTAAGGAGCACATAAGATTCCAAGAGCCCAAATGCAGCACAACTTGCTGGCCACAAACTGGGTACGCTCCTGCCAAAACCTTCCTCTGTTGCAGCTATGGCATGGTCCAGAAAATATTTTATAAGTCAGCCTCCCAGCTTTATGACAAGAGTGTTTAGAAGGGAATGTAAACTTTGCTGACCCTCATGCTGCTTTTTGGCTCGAGGAGCTGTTTCTTTTTACATCTTTCTTCCCCCACTCGCCGCCGACTCCTTAACTAACACCGTATTTCTAAGAGAGAAGGAAATTGCGTTAATTGAAACCTTCTCAGTACGTTATCAGCTTTAGAAGGAGCGCTTGGGGAAGGGGGAGGCAGAAAGCTTAGGGCAGGATTAAATCACCCCTGGAAGGAAGACGTCAGGGTGTGAAAGGCCAGCGAACTGCTCTTGGTCACATCAACCTGGAATTTCTTCCTCACAAGTGCCACCAGAGCTTCCCACCCACATCCAAGAGCAAGCAAGGAATGCCAGAGGACTGGGCCAGGGCAGAAATCAGTGCAGCCAACCTGTGATGCACCAGGCAAGCACAATTTCTCTCTCTTCATTTCCACAATGACTGTAATAGCCCTGCCCAGGCACAAGGGCACCATGCACTGCACAGACTTGAAACACAGCTGAGTATTATCCATGCTACAAGAGGATAAAAGCAAGGCTTCAGTAGCTGTTTTTTATCAACACACCACCAAATCTCATTAATCTCCTGTCCAGCAGATGAGAGAGGGATCATCACAACATCTGGATTTTTCATGGTGGCACCTCCAAGCTACAAGCTGGGCTTGCAAAGAAAGTTTGGACAGGGCTTGGGGCAACCTGGTCTAGTGGAAGTTGTCCCTGCCCATGGCAGGGGCTTGGAACAAGAAGGTCTTGAAGGTCCCTTCTAACCCAATCCTTTCTATGATTCAATGAAACCACGACTTCTGTAGCTGCAAAAACATCAAGAATTGGTCAAACTCTGCTTGTGAGACATGTTAAGTTCAGAGGGGCAGGATTCTGACTCTGCAGTTGCATGGGAAAAATGACCAAGCAAAACGTAAGCCCCAGGCTCCAGGGATTTCCACAGGCATAAATGCCAAGTTTTTGGAAACAGGTTTAGTGGGAATCGTGCTTTTACTGAAGTCCTCCCATCCTTCCCTCCCTGGCTGGCTGACTTTCCCCGTCTTGATCTGCAGCCTGCCTGAATACCACCCAAAATATTTTCTCAATTAGAGGAGAAAACAGGAATTTGCCACTTGTCTGCCTCTATTCTGCTGCCTGTCAGCATTCAGCAAATATTTCAATCGTAGCCCTTTGCATGCTGCTAGCCCTGCTCATTTAACCTTTGGCCCTTCCCTAGGCTAATCCATCGGCCTTTACCTTCAAACCTTTACAGCCAAGGGCTGACCACAGGACGGGCCAGCAGAGAGGGGAGGATGAAAGGAGTGTTGTGAATGATAAATTATGCCAGATTTCATTGCAGTTTAGGGAGGGTGAGCAGAGAGTATGGCAGTTTCTGACCATGCTCCTCAAAGAATTCAACAGCCAGCAGCAGGGATTTGCACTTCCACATCTGGGTGACAGTGAGGAAAATTAACAACTAAAAAAAAAAAAAAAAAAAGGGAAGGAAAGCCTCTGTCGTCTCAGCTCTCCTTCATGTGGCTGGCAGCATCCTGAGGTAGGTGCCTAATTGCCCGTGGAGCCTTTGCTCTGCTGCCTCACCCGCTCTCCTCCCCGCCTCACGTGTTGCTGAGATTAGTAGCTAACAGTTCCGCTGTCAAAAGCGCATGTGATGAAAATAATGCCCAGAGCGCTGCCTGTCAGCCTCAGAAATGCCTGCTCAGCTTTGATGGTGGAGGACCCCAAAACCTCTGCTCACCTGGCCTCCCGCTCAGCCGAGCATCCACTGTGGCTCTCCAGGGGCAGTGCCCAGCCGCCCGCTCTATGAGAAATCGCTGACCCTTCCATCACATGGATGCTTTAATTGTTCACATCGGTATTTTGTTTCTCTCTACTGTAGACAGTTTGCTGTCAGTTATCTGTCCTTCATATGTAATTAATTGTGCTGTCTCCTGGCTCATTAGAAGCTGTCTCCTCCCCTTCCCCCTCTCCCCCGGCCAAGTCACAGTGTGCATTATTTAGGTTAAATCATGTTTAAATAACTACATAAATAGTAGGTCGAGTTTGCCTTTTGTCTAGGCTGAGATTGTTGCTTGGCTCTTTTCTCAAAGTGCCAGACCAGGAAAGCCCTTATCCCTGGAAGCTCTCGAAGGGAAATCCTCACTGGGCAGAGCAGCCGTGCCACCCCAGGAGCAAGGTAAGGTCCTCTGAGCAGAAGGCTCATCCAATAGGTAACAAGAAGGAGTTGCCAAACTTTAATAGGGTAGGCATAAAAGTCAGCACTGCAGAGCAGAAATCCTGCCAGGTGGATGTTCATCGTCTAGCAAGAGATAACAGTGAGAGGAAGGTGAAGGCTGGCTTGGTTTGTTTTATTTTTACTCCTGCAGAGCTTACTCCAGATAGCAAAATGCACCTCAAGAGACATCACTTCACACATAATGGGTCACCCGCTACCACCTTACATCTGCAGCACTGAAACTCAGGTGCTGCAATGCACATGAAAGACTTCTGAGCATTCACTCAATTAAGAACAAAACGAGAGTTTCTGAAGTGGGTTCCCTCAGTGCACCAGTTACAGAAAAAAAAAAAAAATATTGAGGATGTGGGTATACAGGTTCAATCAATCTAAAAACCAAGATGAATCATCACCTTGAACTCAAACACAGCCTGCACTGAACTGTCTTTTACTGTTACAGTAGTAAAAGTGAAACCTGTAAAGTTCATTTGCTTATTTTTGTGGGCCAAAACTTTATGTCCTTGTAAACCATTTTCCTGTGCCAAAGTACTGGTAATATCATCCAATGTAAAGATTTGAGGATTTAAATATCTGCTTCTATCTGGGAATAACCACTGACAGCATGAGCATGAGAAACCTTGTTTCCTCGAGATTTCCAGCTTAGTCTAAGAGATTTATTCATCTGGAGGAGCTTCGGGTGAATCACCTGAACTTTTGGATGCCGACTGCAGCCAAGACCTCCCATCCCCCCTGTGTGTGCACATCCTCGCTGATAGACCTGGGCTAGCCAAGTGGTTTAACTGATTGGACCAGGCTCAGCTTTGCTGGATTGCCTGCACAAAGGTTGTGAAGGGCTTCTGTGAAGACTTCCACATGAAAAGCACTGCAGACGTTCCGAGCGGTGTTACTCGAAGATAAATTACTGCTCAGGGAAGATGTTTATACCAGCAATGAGAGAGGCAATGAAGTTCTCTCTTCCTATCACAATCTGGGCACTGATGATGGCTGAACAAAAGCCTTTCGTGCTGCTTGAGACCAACGAATCCCACCAGTGACATGGGAAGACCACCACGAAGAGCCAGTGACTAGTTCAGTTTTCCAGTCTATCTACAGATGGTCCTCTCCTCCACAAGGGCTTAGAAAGGATGGGGTTCACTAAAGTTGTTTTATCAAAGACCTTTAATCTAAACTTGCTGCCTGGGCTTAATACAGCTGCTGGTCTGCCAGGGAAATGTGTTGCTGTGAAGCTGAACCCCACAAAATGGCAGTCTGACTTCCCAGCTCACTCTCCTAACTCTGCTTGTACTGCTTTAGGAGACAGTCCACCCACCGCTTTGTCTGATTTCAGACAGACAAAAATATAAACTAGCCACAGCTCGGTTCATCAGAAACACACCCAGCTTTTAGGTGATGCTGTATGATTAATAATATATGCCTTAAAAACATAAAAGACGTTCTCAAGAAGGAAAGGGGAAAGGAAGGAAGAAAGAAAAACATACATGAGTGGGGGAAGGGGGAAAAAGGACAACAATCTGAGACTTTCAATGGGAATGTCCAAAAATAACACAAACAGGATCTCCCTGCCATCTGCTTCGATCCTCTCTGAATGGCTTTCAAAGCAAAAAGCCTTGCCAAAACCTGACAAACAAAGCACTGAGCATCAGTTTTAATGGAATACCAATACTGTGTTCCCCCTTCCCCCCTTTTTGCTTCATAGACACACACCTTCCACACCCCTCCAGTTGCCAAATAAATGACACTACGCAAAAAAATTTGCTTCGGTTACGAAGCTGAATAAACAAGAAATAATTTTGCAAGTGGTCCCATGTGTCTCTGCTTCTCTGCTTACAATGGACACTAATAAGATCTGCCATAACTAATTCATTCTTTCACACCATCACGCTATTCTCTAACTTAAAAAAAAAAAAATAAAAAAATCTGCATATCCCATGTGCATTTTTCTGCAACTTTCACACAGTTGAAGCACAAGGGTTTCAATGGCAAAGCCCACCCTTCACCACGCAGACTTTTTCCACTTAGTTTAGGCCTTTCAATGAGGCTTAAATGTGAGTTTTACTTCAGCCTAAAATGAACAGAAGAATGTTTGTCACTTGTTTTGTTTGATTTTACATTATCATTTAAAAAAAGAGATGTCTAATATGATGGGAAATGGGGAGGCATAGGAGAACTGCAGTCTCAACACCGAAGGCAGCGTGTCAGTGCACATGTAGTAGAAAATCTCGACTCCAAAGGCAGTGTGCTAGCACATATAAAACAGAAACAAAATCCATTAGCTGAGAAACCCAGCAACTCTGCTATGCTTCCTTTCAGCCCAGCTAAGCAGACCAAACTTCTTTTCCTTTTTTTTTTTTCCCTCAGCTGGTTAGTTTTTTTGTTTGTTTGTTTTTCGTTACTGGTTGGGGCTCTTCCAAGACTCTCATCTCGCCTGGCAAACTTAAGCAGCTTAAATCCACGCTTCTTTGTTGCACTTTGTTCCCTCTGCTATCGGGATATTTTTATGTACCAGGAGCACACCTTTGCCAGAGCCGATCAACCTTCCTTTTGCTTTTCTTTCTCAAAAAACCATCTGAGGCCTAAATTACTTGAACAAACAAAGGAGATTTCCCTCCCTCTCTCCCCTGCTGCCACCTCCCCCCTCAGTGCTGGGTCTGCCCCTCCTCCTCCGGCACACAAATGGCCTCACACCAGACGGGATGGAGGGAGGGCTCCCAATTACACCTCTTTATTAACGAGGGGCCACGGCGGGGAAGGCACTGCAGCAGCGTGGGGTACAGACTGTGGCTGCTGGCTCCTTCCTGTCACCCAAAGTGGGGAGCAGAGGTCAGGAGCAATCTGCTGGGAAGGAGCCCAAGCGCGAGAGCTTTGGCCCACCTGCCAGCCCCTGCCATGGTGGGTGGGCATCGCTGGTCTGGCCCCCGCCAGCGTGTCTGGGAAAGGGTGGCAGGAAAAGCCGGCAGGGACCCCTGTTCCTTCTTGCAGCCTGTGGATGGGGAGATCTGGGGTGTAGTGGGAGAATGACCGATCCAACAAGCCATGGGTTGGGACCAGGGCTCCTTGCCACAGCTGGGGCAATGAGTGGTGGGATGGCTTCTCCAGTGGTCCTGGGTGAGACACCTCTGCCTGCTTCAATTTTCTGCTTGAAAACCTTAGGAAAGAGCTGGAAATCTGTGTTCTTTTGTAGTGTTCAGACATGACATGGTCTAAGTTGTCCCTGCCTGTGGCAAGGGTTTCCAACCCGAATCATTCTATGATCTATAAGTTACAGGGCACAGCCTTCAATTTTCTGTAAGTACCATCCATCATCTGAGTCCTTTTTCCCTATCTTTGTGGTGATTCATTTTCTTGTTCTGCTATGAAAGAGGAAAGTGTTTTTTGATGGTCAAAATCAAAATCCTTTCCTTCTCTCTTATTTCAGCCTCAGGCCACCTTTTGCATTCACCCATCAATGCTGTGGTATCACACCTGATGGTAAACTTTCTGAGCCCCTTGGGCCTCTCATTTACCCATCAGACCCTCTCCAGCACTGCCTGCATGGCTGTCTCCATCTGGCAGAGCCCAAATCCTCCTTTCTCCTTACCTCACTGGTTAAATTCCTCTCCCACTGGGCTGCTGGCTTTTCCTCAGGAACAAAGCACAGGCCCCATGAGCAAACACTTCTACCCATCTGTGTCCAGCAGCTAGGACAAAACAGCTCCCCTTACTCCTAAAGGTCCCTACAATTTTTCCTCAGACCTCATAATACGCTTGTCCTTTCTGACTCCCACCCTACTCTCAAAACTATATTTGGTCACTTTGTCCAGTCTTTAGGCTTATTTATTTACAGACCCTCACGCTACCTGTGGTTCTTGTGGAGCCTCTTTGGTGTCAACCTGCATCTCTTTTCACACAGGTGGCAAGTCTGCGGACAGGCAGTCAAGATGCAGAGAGAAAAGGGGGCTATAAGGGAAGCATAAAACATTGCTATTTTTTCTAACCAGGGATTAACACATGGTTTTTAAACAAGAGGACTCCCTTCCCAGCTGACAGCAGCAGCTGCAGCTTCTGACTTGCTCACAGAGTGGCAGGGAATCGAATCAAAGAGAAAAGAAGAAAGAGGACAACCCTTCCTTGGGGAGTAGGAAACACAATGCAAGCTATTCTAAAATCCCTGAAAATACTGGCTTGGTTTTAGGTCAGGCTCTCCTTCCTCCTTCTGTCCTGTGTGCCCCCACCCCCTCACACACACCCCACTCAACAAAGGGAAATTGGTATTTTTCAAAATTCTTCTGAAAGCCAACCCGGCAGATGGTTCTTTCCAGGCTGGGGAGGAACAAAAAGAAAAACCTGCCAGGATACACATCACTGAGATGTGACAAAGATGGGCATGGTGGCTGGCCTTTGACCCAGGGATTTCATAGGCCTATTAAACCATGTGGCCAAGATGGACTGAGTCGACTCCTATCTCCAGCACGCAGCTGCTGTACCCCATGGGCTCATGCTAAGTACATTAGATTAAGTCAGGCCAGATAGACTGAAAAGAGACAGGGTTTCCATCTCCCACCTTTTCAACACCTTAGGACAACCCTCATCTATGCAGGTGGTAGTGAAATTCAGTGGCCACATCAGCAGTATAGACAGTAAAAGGCTTATTTAGACAGTAATTTGCAACAGTTGTACTTTACCAAAGTCTTGCATATATATCAGTGATATGAACTCCTGCAAATGCAGAAAGCCAAGGGTAAATCACTGCCAGACCTTCTATCACACTTAAAAGCCCCAAGCTGAGTGTCTGGCTGCCTATCACAAGCTGCCCTCCTTTTTCTTTAAAACGTCCTCTAGATAACATGAACAGCCAAATTCCCACTCTCTCCAAGTGCACGGCAAGCGGAGCCCAGACCTCCACGTCCCAAGGACCCAAGCTGGTGCCAAGGACGAAGCATGGCCTGGTTGTGCACCACAGCTGCCAACCAAAGAGCAGGGAGCAGCGAGGGACAGGGACGTGCTGCCCTCCCGCAGAGCTGCCCTGTGCTTCACAGATTCCCAACGCTGGCAGTCGCTGTCCCCAGTGACTAATAGCAGCTCCTGCCCACACCCAGAGCTGATGACCTCAGGACAGATCAGTCCTTCCCCATCACCCTCTCCCCATTTCCTCCTGTGGTGGCTGTGCTGTAGTCACAGAAAGAAATAGGCTTTCCCACCCCCTCACTTTGAATCAGGAATATAATTACAAGTGATGCAATGGAATTAAGACCAGAGAGAGAAAAGGCTGGAGGGAATTTGTCCTGCTGATTACATAAATTATTGAAGAAAAGTATCCCATGGAAAGAAAGAGGCTGTCTTTGGGAAGAGAACTTCACCAGCTGTGTGCTGGTGGACACATTGTCAGAAAATGGACAGGACAAATTAATTATCCCTGTCTAACCTGCACATGACATGGGATATAAGAAGCAGAATACCTTGTCAATCCAACAGCATCAGTTCCCAGTGGAAGATGCAATAAAGAAGTGCCTTCAAGCTCCCTGTTAATACAAATTAGGCAGGTGACTAATGTAGGGACTGTCCCTGCAGCTGAATAGACTTTGGTGGGAGGCAGAAACGAGGGCTGGTCAAGACCCTGTTAGTGCTACTGCTCCCCAGTGGAAAAAAATATCTGCCTCCGGTCTACTTTTCTTAGCCTTAAGGGTGACCTTTCATCAAATTACCCACCTGGGAATAAAGCAGATAAAATTTTGGTGAAGCTACCCAGGCACAATGTTCTACTGAGGAGCAGGGGAGACTACCGATAAAAGTCTATTTAGTAATCCCAGTGTAAGCTCTACCTCGGAGGTATGAGGAAACTGTTTCCAACACGTCCTCCTGGGAAAACACTTGCCAACCACGTTGCAGAAGTGCCTTCTCACAGAAGCACCAGCTGGGGAACCAGTGACTCGCCCTGCGGTGAGGGGAGGGTGTGATCGTGGTGACACACTGAAGTCCAGCGCTCGGCCCTCTCCTGTCAAGAGTCCTCAGCATGGGGAGAGGGGGGCCATACCCTCTGGCACATTTGCTTGTGCCACCACATTCCTTCCAAAAGCGAGAGCATTGGGCAAGTCAAAATTACCCACGGATCCCCTCGGGGCTGATTCTCATCTTTCAGCCATGTGGAAGGAGAGCAGCTCACATGAAGTTAGGATGCTGCAAAGTACTGAAATTCCTCAATGAACCACCCAAGTTTATAGTGGTAGGGTTTTTGTAACAGCCGATGTCAATAAAAAGATACCATCTCTCTCGGCAAACCTTGCCACCCAGGTGAGAGAGAGCCATGAGAAACTGATGAGAAGATAATGAGTCCTCCAGTAGATATTCCTCATTCAACTCTTACCACATTTTAAGGTTTACAGACCAGAAGGGATTATTAAGGGCATCTAGGTCAACCAATTGCATGCTGGCCCCAAAACCCTGCCCCCTCATTTCTGCATCCAGCCCTAGCTCTTCCTTGAGATAAGTTTTAAGTGAGCAGTGAAGATGTGGAGAGTTAATAACTTTGAAACAAATTGACCTGTTCAAACGACAGCTGGAAGAGGACTGGTTTCCAGAAGGGCTCTGCACTCAATGCTTGGAGATCAGGCCACCCCTGGGAGACTCAACTGTGTCATGGTTAAGCAACCACAGCTCAGTGAAAAAGGTCTGAGTGTTAACCTGGCCTGTGACAGGTTCCTTGAGTGAGTCACTTAATCTCATTGCTCTATTTAACATTCTGTACTAAGAGACAAGATGGTTCCACTTCTCCTCCTCTCCACGGAACTTGTGAAATTCTTGCAGGAAGACAGGCTCTCCCGATGCCTTTCTTTGTACAGGACCTGCCAACAGCAGACATGGATGCACAACAGCAGCATGGGATGGCACCTTGAAACCCCACTTAGCTCTGCAAACACAGCTGTGGTTGACTGTCTATCTTGAACGACCATGTCCTCATGTTCAGCAAACCAGTCTTGGCCACAGTCCAAGCCACATCTCAGATGTACAACCTGATTTGCAACCTGTAGTAAGACACCTTAGCCCTCATGCTGTTCCTTTCACTGTGCCCACAGCTCCAGGAAAAAAGAAAAATAATAACAAGATGTTTGGCCTGATACAACTCTGCCCACTCTGGAGAAGAAGAGTTTGTTGTCCATCCTACTTGGAAACAAGTCATGCTACTGGTGCACGCACCATGGCATGAGAATCCCTTTCCTCACAGCAACCACCTGCAGCTCAGAATCCAAATATAACCATGATGTAGAAATAGCACTTTATGTCCTGAAATGAAGAAGACAACAGCCGCTGGCCTAACTCATGTTAGAGGTCATGGCAAGAAATGGAAAATAATGCTCTTACGAAAACACAGCTAACTGGACTAGTCCTCGAGGATCACATCTCAGATGGAATCATTTTAAGGTTCAAGAATTGGAAAAGTCTCAGCATTAAAAAACAAAACAATGAATGTTTATTCTGGATATTTTTAGACCAGTTTCCTAAGGAAGCAAGGCTTACATGGTCACACTGTGTTTGTGTGCATGTGAATGCACATACAAAGTCCTTGCCTGCTTGCACAATCCTCTCTCCTCAAAGGTTTTTGTATATTTTGTCCAGTTTTGATCAAGTGTGATGCAAAACCAAAATATTTATGATATAATATTCTAACAAGTTTTGCTCAAACTGTTCTCTGGTGAGAAGAAAGGGAACCCTGAGGGGCTCCCAAAAAGGGTTTGGCTGGAAAGTTCATTCATCTCTAGACACCAGAGAAGTCGCATAGGAAAGTGGCCAGAAACCAACTTTCACAAGCCTCCATTCTCTTAGAAAAAGCAAAAAAAAAAAAAAAAGACAAGCCGAGAGCACCAGGTAAAACCACACTTTCCATTCAAATGAACTAAGATGGGTCCATTACTCAGTCCCACTGGCTGGGCAGGAGAATGGGGCCAGCAAGAAATCCGTCTGGGAATGAAGCATGTGAAGAATTAGACGTGACCTGAGGGGGCTAGCTGGGTGTGTTGGGTGTGTGTGTGTATTGGTGTGAAAAAGGAATTCAAGATGAGAAGTCCGTAGGCAAATCAGAAGGTATCTGTGGTCAGACGTGCCTGGAAGGGGAGGAAAGGAAGCACTGCAGGCTAAAGCTGATGCTGGAAGAACACCAACATGTACACGAAGGACTGACACCCCAAAACCTCTGCAAATGAAAACACGGTCACTCTGCAGGCCTGGGTGTACATGCCAACACATCACATCTCCATCTCTTTTAGCCTGGAGGCCACGGTGCTTTCGAAACACCACTGACTTGTCCAAGGGTTTGCACCCTCTCCTACAGCAGTTTGGTGATGGGGCTGGGGACCTCCACCTGGATCCCCAGTTTCCTGCACCTGTCCCAGTTGCTTCCTTGCAACATCTCCTCAATCCCAACAACCAGGTCTATGGATATTTTGTCATGGTTTGAAGAGAAAGACACAGCACAAGTAAACAAGGAAATGTCACAGAGGGCCATCAAAACTCAGCTGTGGGAGGGAGAGACTGCTGCAAAACAAAACCTGTCCTCAACACAGACAGCCTCCCCAAGCCCTGGTCATATGGCAGCTAATCAAGTACACCAAGTCTTCCTTGTTTGGCACTCTGTGTCCAGCAGAAAAAGCCTGCTTGCATTTCCTCAGCCCATCCCTTCACTGCCAGATGTTTGCGTCTTTAAGACGCACTTGACTAGATGCAAAAAAAAAAAAGTCACAATTCTTTGGCAGCACACAGGCAGTGAGAGATGGGCATCAGCTGGGTCAGGCAGAGCAATGATCTGGAAAAGACACTCTGCCTAATTCCTGTCATGAGATATCCAGGACGTGATGCAAGACGGACATTTCTCCAGCAAGCTTTGGAGGAGAAGGAAGGGTTAAGAGCTGGGATCCAGCCCTCCAGTTCTTCACAGAGAGGCTTTGAACAGTCTTCAGGTGGGACTAGCCTCCTCCACATGTCTATGTGGGGAATCAAGATGACTCAGCTCCCAGTCTGAGCACCTCAGGTGCCTTCATGGACCAAGACAAACCTAAGTGGTTCTCAGCTCCTAGAAAAACTAGTTTCTTAAGTGAAGAAATTCATTTCTTCACAAAAACAAATGAAAAAAACCCACCAAGCATTCATTCCTGTTCTCTTTTTGCAGTGAGCCTAAGATACCTGAGGTGGGAGAACACCAAACTGCAGCTGTTTCATTTCTGCCTTCAACAATGCGGTAGAAAAAAAAGCTAGCCTGAAGGAAACCTGGGATGACTATCAAAGAGCTGAGTTTGTGTGGCTTTGCACCCCTACGCTTGTGTAGAAAGACTGTAAAAATGCCAGGAGCCTCATGCCTGTTAGAGCAGCTCTGCATTGATCTCTCAGCTGCTCAGGAGCCAGTTTCGCCTTGGAGGCAGCTGGAAGAACACTCCTCCACTGTGTTGGCACGGCTGGAGCTCTACCACTATACCATAACCTGGGAAGAGGCTGAGGTCTACTCTGCTGGTGTGAGCTCCACGTACCTGCCACGAGCATCACACAGAGTTGTCTCAAGGCTTTACTAATTAAAAAACAGGACTAAACCAGCACTGAAACACATCCAGGCTGAAGGGACTGTGGACGTCCCATCCTTGGGGGGCCAGGGGGGCAGGGAGAAAAAGAAGCTGCAAATCAAACCCTGCCATTTCAAGCAGGTACGACTAACACACAAGTCCCTTCTTTTCCTCACGAAGCCACAGGGAGCACGCACTTAGGTCAACCCCCTGGGCCACGTTTGGGATCGCAAGAGGAAGAGCTGACTCAGATGACACATTGCACAGGGATGCCCTTAGCAAAGAGGGATAAGCATGCACGATGAGCAATTGGATGATCATGCACACAAATCACTGGGGAGATGAGTCCGGCACAGGGGTAATCCAGCAAGAGCTGCGGATGCACACGAGAACCTGGAGGGAAAGTGCGATGTGCAGTCATCAATAAAAAGAAGGGGGAAGGAGAGGAGGGGGAGCACTTGTGATCTGCTGGGGAAAAAGGAGGGGTGCAATTATGCCTTTTCGCTGGTCCCAAAATCATGAGCCAGACATAGGTGACAAAAAGGGGTTACCTTTATAAGGATCCTTACGTGCACGATTCACTGAGTGGAAAACGCCGAAGATGCACCCGCAGCGTAACACGTATACAATTTTTATATGTTTAGCAAATTAGCATATCTGACAAAAATCACCAATTAGAGACCTAAGTGGTGAGGTAATTCCCCTCCAGTTCAACCCCCTTTGAATTCCCCCTCCTTTAGATAGGAACTGAACTTTGTTTATGAAAATGTGTCTGGGACAGCTAGTTTCAACCTTGGTTTCCCCGAGAATCTAACCTTGGACCCCCAGCTTGGAGCTGCTGGGGAATTTATTTTGTCTTTCTGTCTAATAGAGTAGGTGAAGTGCTAGCTATGAATATTATGATAGGCTACAGAGCTACAAATACATGTGTAAAGAATATAGAAAATACATAAAAGAAAAAATGGTAAAAATCAATTCAGCATCAGCAATGGTGAGAGCACATGAATGAGAGAGTCCTCAAGGAAAGGTGAACCACCACAGAAAGTTGCATATGTGGGGCAGTGAAAAGGAAGGCTGTGAATTGAATTTCAAGGGGGAAAGTGTTAGAACTACTTCCTGCAGAGAAATGGCAAACACCTACAGAAACTCAAAGGGAAAAAAAAATTGGAAGAAAATACAGAGATAGAATTTCCTCTGACTACACACAAGGAAGCTTTACTTCCAATTGACTTGCTGCTGTGCTTATCTCTCAGCAATAAAATGCATTCACCCATCCCAAGCTCTCAAAAAACCCTAGTGCAGTAATAATTACAAAACCACGAGCTTACACTCTCTGAAGAAGGATGTTATGCACATGATGAAAGCTCTAAAGAACCTTTGTCAGGCTACGCTTAAAGAAAGAAGAGGTGGAAAATGAAGTGTTTACAGACATAAGAGAATAGGAAAAAAACCCAAAAAACAAATGCAGGGAAGGGACGAAAAAAGGAAACAAAACAAAACCAGAGAAATAACTGTTCATCTGGGACTTGTTAAATGCTACATGGCAGGCAGGGAATGCTGGTAGGTTGCTTCATTGCATTTGGTGCCGCACTTTCAGTATTCTTCCAGATTGATAACACGTTTCCTTATCTGAATTAAAAAACACCTTTAGTGTTGCTGCGGGGGTTGACTTGAGCAACCCTACTGCAGGTGAGAGAGCAGCAACTGCAGGGCTTGCCAGCGTGCCAGCAGGACATCCTCTGGGCTCCTGGCTTTTTTCTTCCCTCCCTCTCCAATCAGACTAAATGAAATGAGCTATTTGTGGGTTTGGAAGTGGCAACGGTTCAGCCCGCTCCATCCCCAGGTGCCAAAGGGTTGAAATAAGAGAAAAGTCTTACAGAACTTTTGTGCACTTTCCAATTGCCACACGAGCAGCCAGAGACACAGCTCGAGTTATGATTCAGCTTCTGAGCAGCCCCAGGAAAAAGATTAGGAAACTACCCTTACTCTTTTTTTCAAGTAGGGGAAGCCGACGTGAAACTTGGCATGGTCTGGACTTAAAAGAAACCCCAAAAGTTGTTGGGTTGCAGCCAAGCATTCAAGCCAGCAGAGCAGAGGTTCCCAACGCTGGTACTCTCCCACCCCCTGCCTCCCTCCCCTCTCCGGGGCATCAGCAACCGCACCCAGCAGGACCCTCTCCTGAATTCCCTCCCCTCCCATTCAGGATCGCATAACATCCCCGGGGCCATTGCTCACACGGAAAAGCAACATGAGGAAAGTATTTAATGTATGTTTATGTCTTTTAATATAGTGTAGCAGCTGGAATCAAAGGCAAAAACCCCGGGCCTCAGCACAGGAGCATCGTGGCTCTCCACAGAGTCCCCTTCTAATCACCGCTGCTCTCTGGACCACAGCTTTAGAAATCAGGCACTAAACCCTATTGCCTAATTAGCAGAGCAGTGTAAAGCTTAAGAACAGGCATATCTTCTTCCTCCCTAAGTGGCCACTGAATAAATGCTATATCCCCAGTTCACAGCCCCTTTTTACATTGCTGGCATTACCAGTCCTTCGTGTACCCACATGCTGTTACTTAAATTGCTTCCATGTTTTCATTACTTGCTCTCTGTGCTGTGTGTATTGAAACTCCTGCAAGAATGCTGAAGTGGTATTTCAAAGCACTGGGGACTGCTGGAGATGTAGTTGGAAACATTATGCAACAAGCTAAGGGGATTTTTCAAGTCCTGATAGAGTTTGCACTTCCTCAGGGGAAAAATAAATTTGGGTGCTACTCCATGATGTGCAGGACAACCACTCCCACCCACCAGAGGCATTAGAATGGCACTTGCAGCTCAGTCTCTGTGTATTCTCTGCATCCACGAGCAAGGTGGTAAACACAAATAATGCTCCCACGTGCAAGGGAAATGTGTACATTGGGCCAAACCCTCCTGGCAAAAATCCTTAAAGGACAGTGGATTGATGCCACCTGAAAGTCTGTCGCGCTATTTAAATGTGTTGTTGCCTCCTTCTGCTGCCAGGAGCTGCTTTTCTGGAGCTTGTGCTGATTAAACCAACAGGCAATCAAAACAGCCTAATGCTGAAATTTCAAAACCGCCAAAACCATTTAAATGTGACAAATCACTTTTTTTTTCCACAAGCACTACTGCAGCTCTCAGTGGTTCTGCAAGTACATGCAGAAGGATCCTGCGTGCTCCTCTCACACAGACGGACCAGAGATCTACATCTCCACGCAAGTTTCAACTTGCTCTTTCCTCCTAGTTATCTTCCCCCCAAAAAATTTCTATACCTGCCACAAGATAGACACTGGCCATAGAAGAAATCACTCTGCCAGCACTGGAACTTTTCTCCCACTCAATTCCAGCCTCCCTTGCTGCAGTGCCCTTGATCAGCCCTTAATGCGAGGTGTTCACAGCCGGATCCTGGAACCCCACGAGCCGAGGGGCAGATGTGTGTGAAATCCACCCCGGCTGCAAGGATGCAGGTCATTCCCCATGCTGGTGATGCAGGCTCTGGGTCCCCAGGCATCACAGCCCTCGAGATCACGGCACTGGGGTCTTCCAGACCCCTGCTGGGGACATCTCTGCCGCAGCTGCGGCCCAGCAGCTGCTGCGCGGCAGCCGTTGGGTGTTATGCTAATAGTGCACCAGGGCAGCAGCCCTCTCCCCATCTGCTCAGAGCATCCACCTGCTGGGTGGTGAGGCTTTTTTCTTTGTTTTAATGGCCAGATTAGACCAGTGCTGACCCAAAGCGCTCCCAGCCCGAGCGCAGGGTGTGTGCGAACACAGCCCCAGCCCGCTCCGACCTCACAGCACAGGTGCAAGCTGGATGCAGCCGCGTCTGAGCCATGATCTGTTTCTTTCAAACTCCTTATCCTCCTGCAATTAAAGTCATCACCCTGAGCATAACCATGCTACAGGGTGCTTTTTTAGCTATTGTTCACACTGGGTTTGTTTGGTTTTTGTTTGGGTTTTTTTTTTGCGGATAACTTCCTTATGCTTAGCTTTATTTATTCAACCTCTTTGGATGACCACACAGTAGGGAACACACCTTCCATGCCCATCTGACTGGGTGATAAATAGAAATGAAGGCTCTGATTTCTATTTCAGTCACATTCTCCTCAGACCATGCATGGTAGGCAGTGGTTTGCAGTTCTTTTTTTCTCTGTACATGGCCATGGAAGGATTGCTTGTGACACCTTTGCTGTCACTGAGCATAGTCTCATAAAACTGCTGTTTCCCCTGAGACCTCTACAGGCATTCAGGGAGGACAGGAAAGTGGAAATTAGACATTGCTTGGTGCTAAGAAGGCAGCCCATCCTTTTCAGCAGGTGGGAAAATCTCAAAGTGTTATAGGGCCAAACGTCTGCTGTGTTAAAAAGAGCTACTTCTTTCATGCCCGTACACTACATCATTTAGAAGATTCTGAGGAAAAAAAAATCCCCTTCATTTGGGGAATTTTTGGTTTGTTTTCAAGTTCAGCTTGTAAGAAAAGGACTCTAAGAGTGAGTGATGTTAATCTCCCTGGGCTCTGCCTTGAGTAGGTGGGAAATGTCGATGCGTAAAAAAGTGATTTTGAGTTATGAAAATTTTGGTCTAAGTCAGCCTGCTGAGGAGGATTTCTCCAGGAAGAAGTGGTGGCAGTTAGCCTCCTCAAGGCTTCACGTTGCCCTTTGAGCACCCATCACATCTGTAAGGCATGGGAGAAGAGGGATCAAAGCCACATGAGCAGGAAAACCAAGCCCTAATCACGGACTGCCTAAATCTGAGATTAATTTATCCAGGTTTGGGAGACACTTGCGCGTCTTTTATCAAGTCTGCGTTCCTGTCTGAACTCATGAAGCCCATGTGCTACTAAGGAGGAAGAGGTGAAGTATTTGTACTGTAACCTGACCAAAACTACTTGGCTAACGCCTAGGACAGAAAATACCACTAACCCAAAAATTTGGGTCCCCACCAGCACTGCTTAATACACTCAAACTAAATTTGGTCTATGTACTAAGTGTAGGCTACACTACAGAAAAATCAAGCCAACAGCAAATCAAAAGGCTGCTCCTGAAAACAGCTCATACGAAGAAAGGATTTTCTTTGTTTCTTTTCTCATCCTTGAATAAGTGAAAAAATAAAAAAAAAAGTTCAATTTTTACCCAGACTTAAAGTACCAAAAATTTCTCTGCAGAAGGATATTTCAAGAAAATGATATGCATCTGGAAGAAAATGAGACTTATAATGGAAGTATTTTCTGTAGCATAACTATAGTGCTACTCACACAATGCTGTAATCAAGAATAATGGAGCCCATCACCCAGAACACAGGAATGAATTCAATTGTTCACCGTGCACATACCTCTATTTTAAAAATGCAGCTGAATGCTTTAACTGCCAAAAGGCTTGAGCATTAGTGCTCAGGCACAAAGCAGTTTAGAAGTGGGCTCCTTCATTTCTCAGTCATGTAATCATTAATCTCAAAACTCAATTACATACAAAAATAGAAGAGGCCTGGTTGAACTTTTGATCTCTTCTGAATTGGTTCATCTGAAGGATTGTTCAAGATCATTCCCGATGCATATGTGGCAGTGCAGGATGATCCTTGCCCTGCGCTCCTCCAAGGCCAAATCTCACAAAGGTTATGCCTTGGACACAAATTGTTTGAGAAGATATTTTCCTCCCCTCTCCCTCTGCCTCCGAGAGAAACTGGAAATATGTGAAAGAATAGGACCTACCTTCTTTTTGGAGTGTGATCTGTCCTCCTCTTTAGCTGTTTTGCCATTTTTCCCAGTTCTGGAAAGCTTCTGTTCCCCAGACTGCTTGATGGTGATTTTGATCTCGGGAGGGCAAATATAGTTCTCCAAGTTCTTTGGGGGCTTCTTCGCTCTCTTGGTGGTCTGGATCTTTAGTTTCAAACTCCCCTCCGTGAAGTTAGCCTCCTTGATGGAAAACTCCTGCTCCTCCAGGCCATCTCCTGCCACCCATTTCTCGCTGTCTGCATTGGAAGTGGAATCCACGTCTCTTCCGGAACCCAGCTCATCCTCTTCCTCGGGCTCCAGCCTCTCGCTGCTCACCGGGATCCCTTTCCCCGCGCCTGACGAAGGCAGCATCGTCTCCCCTGCGCAGCCCGAGACAGGTGAAGGCTTCGTGGAGGTGACAGCAGCTGGCAGAAAGTCTGCCTCACCCCCCCTTTGCCGGGAGCTGCTCAAAGTCTCTCTGGGCTCCATAGCAACACCACAACGCCCTGGAGTTTGGTCGGAGGGAAGGGGAATACGGGAGGGGATGAGGGGAGCAAGGGCAGATGTGATCCCAGGGAGCGAATGGCAACTGTCCACCAAATTCAATGTCCCGGTCACCCAGAGGCTGCAAGATGCTCAGAAGAGACCAAATGTGCCACTGTCAAAAGAAAGGGAAAGAAAAAGAGGAAGTTAGCATGTACACACACACATATATAACAAACGACTGTGGAGATGACTGAAATGAGCACAGGGCATGCTCAGGCTTCCCCTGAAGCATCTCAAGGGCTTTCCTTGATAGCAGAATGGGAACCAAAGCTCACCAGCATTTCTGAGGGCTGGATCTGACATCACAAAGCAAGGAACAACAGCCATGTGTATTGTTAAATTGATGACAATTAATATATATTTAAAAAAAACCCCACATCCAAACTGTTGTCTAAATGCAAACGTCTTCAACTTGACTTATGCAATGAACGAGAGGACAGCCAGCTCTCCCCACCCATGAACCTCCTCATTACCTCAACATGCTCACTGTCACAGGGTTTCCAGAGGGGAAAAAAGTAAACTCAGACACTTGTCGTGGGTTAAACAATAACCCGGTGACCAGAGCACAGAAGACATGGTGCTGCCCTCTGAATCAGCAGCAGAGTTTCAAACTCTCTATTTCCCCACTTCCCAGGTATGAGAGAGACATGTCCTTGGCTGCCAGCTGTTCTGAGGGTAATCCTGCTTTGGATGAATAATTCACTGCAGACCAACTGCAGCCCAAGATGCTCTGTGGGATGCTGGAATTGCAGGAGGATCCACCTGGGATTCTTGCAGGGCATGTCAGTGTCCCAAGTATTGAGGTGCATGGAGGAAAGCTACACTCACGGTTTTCCAGAGTTCCTCATGCCCCTGGGTACCACTGCTCTGCGGTGAAGCCTGGGGCTGGATGGTGCACAGACTGTGCTCTCAACCTCTCAAATTTTGTCTTTCTTTAGAACATCAGAGATGGAACCCTTTGAGGCAGAAACACTCCTACTTGGTACCGTACAAAATCTCAGCTAAAGGGAGAAGCCGTGAATGTTCGATTGAGGCAGAAGTTGTATCAGGAGTAGCTCCCTGCTGGATTAGCTCAGCTACACTCGACCAACTGCACTCAAGATCTGAGCACAGCCAGGGATTTTCCAGGTCATTCTTGGCAGCGATATACCATAAAGAAAAAAACCCCAACAATTATCTTGCTGCCTATCACCAAATCAGCACAACAGTGCCGGTCTACACTAGGCTACAGCACAGCTCACCCACAAGAAACACTTGTCCTCGTACCACTGGCTTCTTTTTGCTTTTTAAAGGTACCTTCCAGGAGCTTGAAATTCAACAAGAATTAATAACAAGTGCCTTTTGTTAGTTGTAGATCCACATTTGCACTGGAGTGTGACCATGTGTCACTTGTCTGACCTGGGCACGTAAGGTTACAAGTGGAAAGTCCTAAGCATCCTAGAGCTCCATGAAATCACTAGGGGACCTCCACCCAGGTCCCAGCAGACACAAATTCAAATAAACTTCCCATAAATAGCACAAGCTGACAACCCAAGCAGAAAGAAAAAAAAAAGGAAGAAAAAAAAATGAAAAAGAGAGAACTTGGAGCCTGAATTGCCATCTGGCCTTAGGGATGGTTTCTGCAGCTCACAGGAGATAGAAATACACCACAAAAACACTTAAGTTGCACATCTCCTGGCAATAGTGGAGAGACTCATTTCCCAGAGCTGGTGTCACTGGTCTCATTTGTGATGATCTTGAGTAACTAACAGACCCGAGGTCTCCTGCAGGCCTACCCTTACTCACCCTGTGGTCAGCCAGTCTCTCCATTTCACCCCCGGGAAACAAGGATCACACTTACATCCTTCAAACCCATTGTAGGGTGGGTTAGTTAATGCCCTTACATAGTTTTGAACCCAAACCATGTGGTAGTTGCTAATTACTAACACAATTAGTACATGAAAGCCACCCGGTTGGGAGGAGCTGCTCCACCTAATTGACTGACTTTGCACCTTGCCTCTCCTTGTGCCTGTGGAGGTGATGGGAGTCAGAGACACCTTCCTCTTCCAACCGGCCCGATCAAGGAAAGGAACAA
>VZTI01005758.1:2037-14147 GCA_013397865.1 Struthidea cinerea | reverse complement strand
AAAAAAAAAAAAAAAAAGCGCCCTCTTATTTCTCTGCCATCTTGCATTGTTAATCTACGCGGAGAGGGACATAATGTACACACTGCTGGACTGCAACACAAACACAAGGTGGTAAAAGCTCGGTGGGGCAGCATTCCAGGGAGTTACCGCTCTGGTATGCACGCATGTACAATGGGCACTCTGTGCCGGCCTCCGCCCACAGGCTTTTAACCTCTCTCGCTGCTGGCTGCAAAGAGCAGGCTCTGGAGCAACTCAGCAGGATGAACCTGCAGCCACCGAGGGTGCAAGGAAGGGACCACTGCCACTGCCATAATGAACCAGCCCTCCTGGGGCCCTCAGCTGAACGGGAACTTAAATGCCGCTTACAGCTCCAGGACAGGAAGAGGCGTTCAGGTTTTGAGCTGCTGGGTAATGTTTTATGGAGGGTGAATAAAAAGCCAGGTTTTTGCTCCAAAGTCTGGTTGTGGGTCTTGGACCCAAACGCTGGGTCATAATGTCCAAACACTCATCCCTGCTTGGCCGTGTGCCTCCAGGTCAGCACAAACAAGCAACAGATAAATAAAGTCATTGCATTACACCCATGCCAGAAGAATTCATGCCAAATCCACCTTAAAACGCAACCTAAAAATATTAGCCTCCTGCTTTGCCAAGAGCCTGCAGATGATATCACCAGACCCACAGGTAGCAACAAATAATCCTGCACTCAAATGCTGCACCCAGAATTAACTGGGTCATTGTTTTAGATATCTCCTTACTCTCCTTCAGGGTTAATAGTTAAATGACTTGGGTGCAGGGACATCATACTCGTCTTTCTAGTTTGGGCAGGCTACCTGTGCTTTGACTAATTAGAAACCTCACTTCAGGCCTCTGAACATGTAACCTCTGCTGGAAACCTCCCCTCTCCAGAGTGCCTGCAAGGAGAATCACAGAATCATGGAATGGTTTGTGTTGGAAGGGATGCTAAAGCTCATCCAGTTCCACCCCTTTGCCGTGGGCATGGACACCTTCCACTACCCCAGGTTGCTCCAAGGGCAATTCAACCTGGCCTTGAACACTTCCAGGGATGGGGCAGCCACAGCTTCTCTGGACAGCCTGTGCCTCACCACCCTCACAGAGAAAAATTTCTTCTCAATATCCAATTTAAACCAACTTTCTGTTGGTTTAAAGCCATTCCTCCCTGTCCTGCTGCTGGAAGAGCCCTATTTTTATTTTTAATACCCAGGACATGAGGTCTGTCCTCATGGGTATTCCAAGTGCTGACCCAAGCTGCCCTTCCAGGCCTCCAATGCTCACCGGCATCAAGTCCCATTCAATGAGCAGCTACAGAGGCATTTTACCATCCAAATTAAGCTCACAGAGGAAAGTGTTACTGCTAGCAGGCTTCCTGCAGTCAAGTTAAATTTGAGGAGGATAATTCACAGGTGAATGACAATAAATTTCACAGAAGTTGGCATTAGCTCTTAATTAGGGAGAGATTCATGCTTCCTCTGATAAGTACTGCGAAGTAATCAAATGCCTGCTTGCTCAGCCTTGTTGCCAGTGCTCACGTTTCTTATCAGCTCCTCTGGGCACCTCAAACACTCTTCTGGAGGCAAAGGCCTTTAAGTACAAGCCCTCCCTTTGGGTCATTCTGGATGTCTCCTATTACGGGTTCTGAATATGCTCCCTTCTCCTGCCCTCAGGCAACCTGGTGCTTGTAAGTTTTCAGATGCCAGGGCTATAAAGTGATTAAAGCGAAAATTTGCTGAGGTGAGAGCCAAGAGGAGGGAGGAGAAATCCACCTGTTTGGGGATTCTCTGTGAAATGAAAGTGAACATAATACTTGGCATGGCTTTTGCCTTAAGCTTGGACTCGATGATCTCGGAGGTCTTTTCCAGCCTTAGTGGTTCTGTGATTCTGTGATTCTAAATGTGAGAGCAGCCACATTAGTAGCAAGCAAACGCAGTTTTGACACAGGCAAGCAAGGCAGGTTCAGCTGTCCAGTGTTTCTGCTGTTCCTCTGAACTGCTCAAGCACTGGGAACACCAGCAAGGATTTGGGAGCGATATTAAGAGGTGCTGCCCAAATCCCTTCTACAATAATGCCACTGCAACTACTGAGACTGCTTTAATATCATTCATAGAATCCAAAAGGAATGGGTGAAGAAGAAAAACAGTCTGTTGAACAGGTTCAAATGAGGGGAAACTAAGGCACAAGGCTGAGGCTCATAGGGAATGCAAAGTGAAGGTCGCATCTTTTCAGATTCTGTGTCTATCGTGTTGCCTTTGGATCTTGCACTCTCCCATGGGACATTGCGTTAAATCCCTAATCCCTGCAAAATACCAGGATTCCTGGAACCCTCTTTACTTTCCATCTCTCTAAAACCGTTCACCACAAAGCACTGTACAGCAGTGCTTAAGGATGAGACGTCACCTTTCACTCCAAAGACTCCCAGGTTGCTTCCATGTTCATTTATGGAGCTGTGGAAATGCAGCTGCCTCTGTGCCAGAGGCCGATGGACAACACATGCTACAGCCAAGGGCAAGTTTTGGTCAGAAACGTGCTTGTATGAGCAGTCTACCAAACTTCAGAATTCGTCACGGGTCTTAAAAACCCAACATCCCAGCATATGACAAGCTGCACTGAACCCAGTTAACCCATCCTGGAGTACAAAAATGCCTCACCCTATTTCTTCGTTATTGTTTTGCAAAAGAAAAAAATTGGAATTTCATGCTTGGTTGTGGTCTCTGTCCATGCGTGGCCAGATAGCCAGCAGCATGACTTTGATGCTGATCAGGAACAGGCATCTGATCACACTTCTGTGGAATGGGAAAACACACAATATGAGGCTTAAAATTTTCTTCGTGATGACACAAAGGCAGCTCCAGATGATGGGAAAACTTGTAACCCATAAAGCCAGCGTGGTGCAGAAAAGTGACATAAAATGATAAAATACAAAGTCTTCTGGGATAAAATTAAATAACTGCTATTTTTCTTTTTTTTGGGAGCAAACTTGAACCAGTATGAGTTTATACTGGTCATGTACCAGTAGTGTATTTAATCCACTGCTCAGAGCCCTGGAGCTAGATTTATGGCAGCTTTGGACCACAGCCTCACATACTTCCTGAGGCCATGATACTCTGAAAGAACAACCCAGCTTTGGCAAGGAGCTCAAATAATGACCCTGGCAGTTATTTGCTGTCCACATCATGGATCACGTAGGAAACACCCTCTGCCTGTCACCTGCCTTGTGTCCATCTAACTAAGGCATGTAATTCATTAATAGGGTGAATTAGAAGAAGAAATGTGATTCCTCTTTGCATGGTCCCCCTACCTCCAGCCCTGCTTTTGTTCGAATCCTTCCAGCTCTACCTCTGATTTTGCATGGATTATGTGAGGACTTTCTACAAAGGGACGGGATGAAAGCCATCCCAGATGCGGGTTATCCACATGAAAACAAGGAGCAAGAGTTAATGGCAGTTGCCAGAAATATAACCTTCCCTTGTTTCCATCAGATTGTGCTGAGTCCAAGGGCTACCACTGCTCTGCACCTCCTGAGCAGCCCCGACTAATGGCTTGGCCTCAGTGTGCCCAAGCCTGGCAAAGGGAGCTAGGAAAAGTCCCACTGGAGGGGAAAAGACATAGTAAAACAAAAATCTGTCACAGCCAGATGAAGCTGCAGGCGTCCTCCCCAAGACAAAGGGGCAGAAATAAATGAAAACCCAAGCACATCTGTAATTACAGAGGCATGTAAGTGTGCACATTACACACACACATATCTGTCTTCTCAACATAGGCACATTTAGAGTAGATTATGGAATCATATCTGACTCCATAATTAGGTTTGAGACTTTATAATTAGATCAGATAGTCACCTTTCTATGTAAGTAACTAACTATCACACAGGGCTTGCAGGAGGGTCAACTCAATGATTAAACAACTGACACGGCCATAAATCACAAGGACAATAAAAGCCATACTGCCCAAGGTACAGCTGTGGCAACCGCCAGCGTAGCAAAGCACTCATCTGCAGGAGCAGGAGACGTGCCCATCATGCTGCCCAAGGACCTTTACAAACTCCTGCCTGAGAACTGCACCAAGGTTTTGTAAACCGACTCAGCCATAACCTAAAGCTGTATCGCAGTGTTAGGAAAGGGAGTGCAGTCATCAGACTTGGGAACACCTCCTCACAGAGACTTCTGGTCTCTAAAATGATCAAACTCCTCCCACTTGTTCCCTCTGAGGCTGACAACAAAAATTTGGTTTGTGTTGAAAGGGACCTTAATGACCATCTTGTTCCAACCCCCTGCCATGGGCAGGGACACTTTCCACTAGACCAGGTTTCTCCAAGCCCTGTCCAACCTGGCCTGGAGCACTTCCAGGCATTCACAAGTTCTCTAGGAAATCAAGGTGTAGCATTTGTTCCTAATGACATCAAGAGCTGGCATGAGGCTTTTGCCCATTTTCCTTGTGAAGATCAGGCCTCCAGGACACTGAAAAGCAGAAAGAGATGCCAACTGTGCCTCAGCTCACTGCAACACAAAAAGCCAAGCCGGTAGATTTGCCTAAGTCAGGTCAACACCAAGTTGCTGTGCTCCCAGACCAATCATCCTCGCTCTCAGCGTGGCGTACAGAGGTGACTCCTGGGATGACCCAAGAGGCCACCCCAAGCACCCTGCTGGATGCACCAGTTTTATCCAGCAGTGTGCCACTGCAAGGATAAAACCTATTCCATTAACAACAGCCATAAAACTCTTTGGGAGGAAGTGTCAATGTGCACAGAAGGGGACTTAAATACTTACTCCGTTCCAGCCAGCTCTTGCCAAGCGCACCATCCTGGAGGTAGCGGCAGCTACTCCAGGCTACAAATGGAAAGTTTTATGGGTATTTAGGGAAAGGTTATTGGCACAGAGATCAGCCACAGAAAGCAAAACCCTGTACAATTCCATCATCTGTGTTACCAAACTCTCCTAGATTGACTCTGCTCTTGGAGAGCTGCCATCACATGCAGTAGCCTCCTTCTGACACCGTCATGGCAGGGCAATAATCTCTTCTTCTCCCTCTGATCAAACATTTCCCCCTGCACCACGAAATGTGTGGAAAATTATTTCTCTGTATAAATCATTAATGAGAGTTTTGTTTTTATTTACTGCTGCTGCCACGGGACTCCTTCTTTCACCTTTTTTTTTTCTTTCCCTTCTCCATTATTTCATTTTTGCTTGCACATGTGCCAAATAGACCGGCTTCCTCTTCCTTCGGGAAAAACAAAGAAATAAATAAAATCTAACAACACATCTGATAGGGAATGAACCATGTCTTGGCTCGGCATCCATTCCTCAGAGCCGTAAGTGATGGCACAAGGAGGACCTAAAAAGCTTCACTCCAGGGTCTATCCCGTGCCCAGTCTGGAGCCTGTGCAAACAACACATCCCATGTTATTCCATTCTGCGTGCTTCAAATGATGGTGGGAGTAGGAGAGCTTGGATTTTGTCCATCCAGGACTGCACTGTGTGTTTCCATGCTGAGTAAGCAGTGCTGTCTTGCTTGGTGCTGTACAATACACCGAGCATCCCCGGCGTCAAAGGGGGACTGTGAGAAAACAAGGTGTCTAAAGGGCATACAAGAAGAATGGCAATAATTTGGGGTATTTAGAGGAAGGCACTGGGGCTGCTTTGTCCTGCAGAGTACATCAGTCTTTTGGGGAATGAGGGTGCTGGGGCCAGCAGCACGAGAAATTCCCTTAAAGCCTCATGGATAGAAAAAAGAAGAAAAATCAGGAGGCAAAAGCAGCACAGGACACAAGTGGATGCAGTTGGATGCACACGGGACAAAGAGCAGCCCGCAGTGCTGGGACAGTGATATCAAGAGGCACAGAAACATCAGCTGGCAGCCTGCTGGTGGGAAGACCTGAGGCCAGGAATAAGGCGAGATAACTGACAGCTGCTGTGGGCAAAGGGAAGGAGCACCTTTGCCTCGAATGAGGCTGAAGAGGAAGTGGTCACAGAAGTGCTGGGTGAAGCTGAGTCAGAAGGAGATAAAAGCCTGCTGAGTATCCGCACGCCTGAAAGGCCTCTCCAGCTCAATTGCTTCACTGAGCTTTTTGCACACATCGGGCTCCCTCCAAGGCAGCAGAGAGGGTCAGGAGCCCCAGATTCACCACGCAAATCCCTATTGAAGCAGGACCAGGACTTTGGACTGTTACTCCCTTAGAATCATAGAATCGTCAAGGCTGCAAAAGCCCTTTAAGGTCATGGACTCCAACCATTCCCCCAGCACTGCCAAGGCCACCCCATGTCCCCAAGTGCCACATCCACACATTTTTTGAACACTTCAAGCATGATGATTCTAACACTTCCCTGGGCAGCCTGCTCTGATGCCTGACCAACCCTCCAGGAAACAATTTATTCCTGCTATCTAATCTAAACCTCCCCTGGAGCAACTTGAGGCCATTTCCTCACATTCTGTCATTTGTAATACTTATAATACCACTGACTCCATGAGGATGTTAAAGGTTGGGATGAGATCAACTCTTGGGGGAATCCAAGGTCAAGTCAGTCATGGGTGCCACCTCTCTTTGTCAATGACCTATGGATTGCTGTCTCTTAATCTGAATCCTTCACTTAGGTCCCAACCAAGCAAAGTTTGGTCTGTGGGCTCTAATGGGTCAAGAGAACCCTGAACTGAGGTGTTGGCACTGCTGTTCCCCAGCTGGAGATGGTGTGGGTTTGAATAAGTTCTCAGTTCCTACCTAGGATCATGCTGCAGCTTATTGTTATTTTAATTGTTGCTCACACTACCTTTTTTTTTCAAAGGTTTCCCTTTAAGGGCCTCGGGAGGTCTATTTGCTGGGCTAAGGGTGAAGAAAATGTTCTGTCCTGAAAGTCACACCTAGAAGACAGCATGTTTTAAGAGCAGATGTCTCTTCAGTGCTGGTAATAGATGCGGAGGAGCACGACTCACGCTCCTGTGAGTACCTCCTATGACACAGAACTCTAATCTAATGTAACCAACACCTATAAAAAATGTCATTTATTACTCCTATCAAGTGGGATTTGTTGGGACATTGCCCTTCTCTTTAAGCACAGAGACTACAAGAATATCATTGACTTCAGGATATCTACACTCTAATCCTTCATGGCATTAGAATGGCCTCCGATTTTTATCTCACTGAAAGATCAGAAGATTACAGAGGCCGTCAAGAAGCCCTATATCCATAAGATAGAGACTGCTGTTCTCTTCAAAAGCATGCAGTTAGAATAATTCAAAAAGGGAAAGTGTTTCCTCTTTCCACTCTCACTTTTTGTGAATAAATTGAAAAAACCCTGATTGCTGGAGAGACTTACTCAACTTCTCAGGGAGAACACTGTCATAAAGCAGAGGGAAAGCACGACATTTTTCAGCCCATTAAGTAAAGATTTGTGGAAATTACAAGGATGTGAGTGTATGGGTTAATATTTTAAACTGACTTGCAACCTTAGGAGCAATGGACACGTACAGTAACAATCTGCCCAGACGCCTGCTACAACACTTTACATGTGTACAATACTGTTCGAACACTTACTGAACTCCCCCAGTTAAGCTTTGTGTCTCTGATCCCTTCTGAAAAAGAACTGAGGAATTCAGCAGAGAATTATTCCCCTTACAGAATTCTGTTGAATCCCCGCTATGGAGCTCCATACGAAGGCTTTAGTGAGAAAAAAGAAAAAAANAGGGCCAGGCGGCAGCACCGACAGCCCTTGTGCTTTATTTACTTATTCTTGGGAAAAAAAAAAAAAAAAAAAAAAAAAAAAAAAAAAAAAAAAAAAGAAGAAAAAAACTACAAGAAGGATTTCCTTGTCTAGGAAGCTAATAGGATTTCAGAGGAGTTTCAGAGGAAACCCCACTGCATTCTCCAAAGCCAAGTATTTAGCTTGTCTCGAGGAGAGGTAGGCATGGATCACAGCATCACTCTGGGTCTGGAAACACAGAGGGAAGTTAGGCCAGTGTCCGAGCCTTAGAAATCACTTAAGTAGGACATTCAGGATATGTGGATTCATATGGAGGGAAGACGTGCCTGTAACGCCTTGCAGCTTGACCTGTGGTTTGAGTATCATCATTTTCTCCCTTCCATCTTAAAACTGGCTTCTCCATCTGCTAAAATGCCAGGACAGAAAGAGAGTGATTCATTGTATACATATATATCTCAGTTTTAAAGGTTAAGGCTAACAAAAATTTTAAAGTAACTTAAAACCTCAGGCTTCCGATCTTTAACCCATCTCTAATTTTGAGGTATTTGAGTGAGTCCTGGGTTACCCCTTACTTGCCTACCACACATTCTTCTGAAAAGCTTTCCCAAGCACTGTTACAAATTATATCACACTACAGCAGAGGAAACTTTGCTCTCATTGCTGCCATCCTCACGGAGCCCTTATCTGCCCTGTACTGCACAGCAACCCTTACAGAAACAGGAATTCACTCCTTCAGAGGCACTGAGGAGCTGAATAAGTCACCCCACAGCAGTTTTTAGCCACAATCCCAGCTCCTCCCAATATACTGCGGCGCCAAACCTTGGGCCACCTCACGCTCTGGTCCTCACCAGGACAGGTCAGAGCCTTGCCACCACCTTCTGACCTCAGTTTTGCATGGAAATCAGTCTCTTCTTGCATGGCTTTTCCACACATTGTGCTCACTTTCCAAAGAGTGCATTAGACTCAACAGCCCTACACAGGAAAGATAACTCAGGCTCATCCTCACCAGCTGCACAACTTCTATTTTCCCTGAAAAACCCCTGAGCTGGATGGACAAGTACACAAGCCCCACTGTGCCTACTCTTAAGCAGGAGTAAACCTGACCCGGGGATCTGTGAGCAGCACCAGGGTCTGTATTCCCAGAGTACTTCCCTGGCCACCTTCCTCTTTGGTCACACGTTCTTCCAAGTTTCTACTTGGGTCTTTTGGAGAGACATAAAAGACAACAAAACCCTAAATGAAATAATGTCAGAAGATTTCTTTTCCTACTCAGTCATCCCAAACCTTACTTAAAAGCTCATCATTGCATTTGGACAGTCTCTCCTCCATAGTAAATCCAGCTCCACAAGGGCAAAATAGCTCCTAACCCTGCTCTCTCTCAAGAGCTGATAAACAGAAATTAGCTACTTCCTTCACTTATTTCTTCAGCTCTGAAAGATATGCTGTATTATTCTCTGACTGCTTTTATTCAATTTAAGAAATTATTTTGTCTTCCTTTATTCTCCCAGCTGTTTATTCCCTTAACTTTGCACTCTTTACGATCAGTTAAATGTGAATTCAGAATCCAGTTGCCTGTTGCAGAGCTGTGCTTGATCCCAGCATCCAGCAGACCTCTAAGCAGGTCCAAAAATGCAATGAACACTTGAAAGCACATCAGGTGAAGCCTTCTCATTGGGAGGAGAAAGAAACAGTCTCCAAGTATTGCTAACCACACACACTTGCAAACTGATTTCATGTCTGTATCAGAAGGAAAAAAGGAGTCCCAATATCAAAAGTTTGGAAATCACTTTCAGATCTGACGTTCCCCCCAGGCTCAAACACAGAACTGAGGGATTTTAAAGTCCGTCTTTAATCAAGGTAACAATTTCCTAAAAGCGTAAGTGATTTTATTTCCTCAGCAGGAATAACGGGAAAGAAAACTCTTTCTTATCAAGCTGGAAAGAGAGAAAGCAATGAGAACAGAACCTACAATAGCAGCAAAACCAGTCCCAGTAGAAACCACAAGCCCTGCAGCAAACCACTGAGAACCTTCTCCACTAAGGTGCTCCCCCAGAGTCTCACCTTTCTGGCTTTGGACTAGCTCTAAACTTTGGATTGGTGCTGCACTAAGATGTCCTGGACTTCTCAGCAATGAGGCTAGACCTTACCATGGATTTCCTCTGACCAAATATTATTTTATAGGCCACCTATATTAGAAAAATATTCCTCCCTGTGAGAGTGGTGAGGCCCTGGCACAGGGTGCCCAGAGAAGCTGTGGCTGCCCCTGGATCCCTGGCAGTGTCCAAGGCCAGGTTGGATGGGGCTTGAAGCAACCTGGGATAATGGAAGGTGTCCCTGCCCATGGCAGGTGGTGGAATTGGATGAGGTTTAAGGTCCCTTCCAACACAAATCACTCTCTGATGCTATGATTTTTACACACATTTGCTGCCCTTGTCTCATCACCAGAAGCAAAATTAATCACAGCACTTACAAATCTAAAACCCTGCGTGCCTACATGCTATGGTAGGCAAAAATGGTGCTGCATTTTCTGAACACAGCTTAAAATCTGTCCTTCCATGCTTCATGGAACACATTTTGGCAGTTATTAATTCTGCCTTTCAACATTGTCGCAGACCCACAGATCACAGATACTCCAGAGATGGGTAGTTAATGGGGAGCAAGGAAAACCGCCTAGGCATATGGTTAAACAAATCAGTCATCAGTTCAGTGGGACAGCTTTCATTTCCATCACAGCAATCTGTTGGATCCCAGAACTGTTTTTACGTGGTTCATTAGACAATAGCCTTTCTTGCTACTACTTGGGTCAAGAGTCAAAATTGCTGTGTAATTGCAAGTCTCAGAGCACAAGGCAAGAGTTTTTCAATCCTGGAGGGTGTTGTCCAAAGGGGAAAGAAAACAGAAGGGAAAGATTATGTGTGAGCAATTGAACCCTACTGAGAGGGAAAAAAAAGTCACTGAAACTGGGATTAGGCAAATCTGGTAATGGAAAACAAGCGTCCTGTTGGTAAACTGGCACTTGCACCTAAAAGATGCATGTCGTGGGGAAAAGGAGCTCAAAGGATGGGTCAAAAAAGAGCAGAAGAGGAGATTAAGCTGTATCTGAAGCCATAAATTATGGTTGGACCTTTTTGAGCATTTAATTCCTTGGATTAATTAAGCACACAGCGATACCAGTTGTTAAACAAGAAGAGTTCCCAACTTAATCAAAGTATATTATTGAAAACAATACAGAGCAACCTCAGTAGAGAAACCAGTATACATCAAATCAAGCTAAATAGCTCAGTTATGATCATTATTAATAATAAATCATGGCCACTGTTTCTTTTGTTTGCCAGCAACCAGGATAGTTTATGGCTCTGCACAAACCTAACACACCATTTTATGGCATTTCAAAAAGTGCGTCCTCCTAAAATGATAATGTGTTAATAATCTATGCTGGGCTTTTTGGCAGGAATCAAAAAGCACAAACGACTTGAAATAACATCAGCTAAATATTATTTATTCCCCATCCCTAGCTGCAGAGAAAACAGAGGTTTTCTTGGCTCAGTTACTTCTCAATAGACTTCTGGTTTCAATTAAAACTTTGAGTCTGAGAAGTTTAGAAAAAAAAAAAGTTGAAGCCAATAAGAGATGGAAGAGAAGTCTCCATTCACTGACTGTTTCTGCTTTTTTTTTTTTTCCCTATTTTTACATAACCCTTCTGAGCTAAGAGCACAGATTAAAGTACAAGTCCATTGTGTGGATGGGTTTTTTTTCTCCTTTCAGCTAAAAAACAAATGGAGATGAAAAAAGTTTCTCCTTTGAGTGGAAGGAGCTTCTGATGAGGGGCATAATCTCAGCAAAGGCTGAGGAAGTGCAGAAAGCTGCGCATGAAACAGACACTTGCACATTTTCCCATAAGCGTGTCCAATCCCTGGAAGTGTTCAAGGCCAGGCTGGATGGGGCTTGAAGCAACCTGGTCTAGGAGAAGGTGTCCCTGCCTTGAGGGAAAACAGGGTTGGAACGAGATGAGCTTTAACATCCCTTCCAACTAAAACATTCCATGATTCCCTGATAGGATATTTTTTTGCAATCTACGATAAAGAGTCCACTGGTTTCCTCAGGTTCATACTGTCACTGCCTGTCTCTAGACACCTGATAATACCATTTCTGCAGCCTGCACCAAGTTAGTCCTGCATGCAGGGGCTTTCTAATCAGCAATTGTTCCCATTTGGGCTCATAATATTCCACACAGGACCGGATTTGCCAGCAACCCTTTCCTGCTGGAACAATTCCATCCATACCGGGAGGCTCAGATGCTCTCCCTGACAGCGGAGCACTGATAGGTTCCGCGCTCTCCTCTCCCCACTTCTCTCCATCCTTTGCCGTGTGACAGACGGATACAGAAGGACACACGGCGGGTCC
>VZTI01005757.1:118316-129645 GCA_013397865.1 Struthidea cinerea | reverse complement strand
GCATCCAGCGCCAGCTCCGCCGCTGCCGCTGCGGGGGGACCGGCACCGGCACCGGCACCGGCACCGGCACCGGCACCGGCACCGGCCGGGCGCGGACACAGGTAACCGCGACGGGGTTGGGGCCCAGGGAACCGGGACGGGCCCCGGGGACAGGGATGGGACCCGGAAACAGGGATGTGACCCGGGGAGTGGGAACCGGCCCCAGGCAATGAGGAAAGGGACGCGCCCCGGGGAATGGGGATCGGGCTGAGCCCACGGTGACAGGGACAAGCTCTGAGGAATGGGGACGGGGACATGCCAGCGGTGACAGGGAAAAGCTCTGGGGAACAGGGATGGGGATGAGTCCCAGGGAACAGGGATGTGCCCACAGTGACGGGGATGGGGCGCAGGTAATGGGGACAAGCCCCAGCTGATGGGGACAAGCCCCAGCTAATGGGAATGTGCCAAAGATGGACAGGGATGTGTCCCATCTCACAGGGATGTGGCCAGAGTGGCAGGGACAAGCCGCAGGTGACAGAGATGTGCCCAAAGCAATGGGAAAGTGCCCCAGGTGACCATGTGGCCAATGGGATGTGCTGTTGGCTCTCGGGAGCTGCATGGAGCCAGATGGACACAGCTCCTCTGGTGCTTGTCCCTGTCCCCAGGGAAGAGGGGAGCAGAACACCCGCCCCTAGTGTTTCAGCTGTGCTGGGCCCTACTGGGGTGATGTGGGGTGGTGCCACCTGTCCCACTCCCACCTGAGGGGTCCCTGCTCACCTGGCTGGTGGGATGGATCATGGGAATCTGCCCCTGGTCTGGGGAGGAACAGCTGAGCCTTCCTGGGATGTCTGGGAATGTCCCCCGTGACATGGCTCTGTCTGTAGAAGCTTCGGACCCCCAGGGATCTCCTGGGGCTCAGGGAGGGGCTCAGTGGGGACCCCCACGCGGAGCTTCCTTTACTTCCAGGTGCCGGCAGCAGGCGAGGGTGAGGCGGGCGCTCTGCCGGAGCAGGAGTTGGGGAGTGTGGACAGCCGGGAGCTCCGTGGGATCGCCAGGAAGGGGAATTACGAGGCCATGGTCCCTCTCGGTGAGGATCACTCAGACCATGTCAGAGGCATCGTCATCCCTGGGCTGACCCAGCTTCCAAGCCCTCCCCACGTGGAATGTGGGGGGATTCCAGGTGACATGTCCTGCAGTCGGTGTTCCTGCACCGTTTATTCCTGGGATATGGGCTGTGCATGGATCACCCTGCAGGGATTTGCTGCAGAAAGTCCTGCATTTTAGCACTCATTAATTTTGGGCTGAAATTTTAGAGCTTGGGTGTCCAACAGGCACTTCCTGTGATAAGCAAAAGTCATGTGCCTGGTTTGGCTGCCATTGGCCTGAGTGAGTGGATGTCCTGGAATTCCAGGACTCCCCTTTGGCTGGTCCCCACTGTCAACAGTTTATCCCATTGCTCCCTCCTTCCCAGGACCTGAGGATGCTGGTTCCAAACCTGCACTGCTGCCACCAGCCAAGGACAGGGAGGACCCAGGGACCCCCAGGCTGCCGGAGAAGGGAGCGGTACCAGGACAGCTCGGTGACAGTGAGTGACAGCGAGGGGAGCTGAGGATGGGCACTGACAACCCGCCTGGACTGGGCAGGGTTCATAAGGATGGAAAATGGGAAAACCTGGGGCAAGGCTCAGTGAGGGTGGCTCTGGGGCTGGGCACCTGTGGGTGGATGCTCCCTCCTGCTGCAGGGAGGTTTTGCTTTGATCCTTTTCCCTGGATTCACCCACTTAAACTCTGCCGTTCCTGATGGGGTCTTCCCAGGATGGAGGACTCTGCAGCTCAGCTTTGCCTTCACACTCCCTCTGGTTTGGGTTTTTTGTGAGGATTGTACTGTCAGTCCATAGTGTTCACTGAGTCCAGCATGCCCAGGGCAGGGGTGGAATCCCCATTCCTGGAGGGATTTAAAAGCTGTGTGGATGTGGCACTGGGGGACATGGGTCAGTGGTGGCCTTGGCAGTGCTTGGTTGATGATTGGACTTGATGATCTTGGAGGGCTTTCCAAACCTCAATAATTCCGTGATTCCATGATGTCCCTGAGGTCCAACAAGCTGCCCGGACAATCTCCCTTCACCTCATCTCCTCCTGGGAAATCCTTGCTCCCTTTCATTCTTTGCCAGTTCCTCTCACCTCTGCTCCTGCTCCCCCTCTGGAGCTGCAGGCATGGGAGGACTTCCCTTCCCGGGAATGAACTGCTGTCTCTCCACAGGTGAGACGATCGTGATCAAGACGGAAGAGCAGCAGCCGCAGGAGGACGCAGCTGAGCTCCTGGCACTGCCGATGGCGCCCGCGGTGAGGCTGGACGAGGAGGTTCCCCTCAGCCAGGAGCAGCCGGTTTCCTGGGAGAGCGACGGCGTGGCCGGGCCAAAGGCGGCTGGAGCGGGCTTGGGGGATTTCTGCCTGGGGGAGTTCAAGCCGGTGGTGGTACCGGTGGAGGCTCACCCTGCCCCGGGCCTGCCCTTCCCCATGGAGCAAGCGCTGGGCGCGGGCACGGAGCAGCCGTTCGCCCTCGCCCAGGGAATGCCACTGGGAGAAGACCCCGCGGCCGAGGTGGCCTCGCCGCAGCCCGGCTGGCAGCAGCAGAGCCTCCAGGAGGATCCCCGGGCGCTGCCGTCGGGCTGGAAGAGCATCCGGCTGACGCGGAACCTCCTGGCGCGGCAGCAGAGCCGGGCGAGGAAGAGCAACGGCTCCTTCATCTGCACGTCCTGCGGGAAGAGCCTGGCCCACCACGCCGCGCTGCTGCGGCACCAGCGCCTGCACACGGGCGAGCGGCCCTTCCAGTGCCCCGCCTGCGGGAAGAGCTTCAACGAGAAGTCCAACCTCAACAAGCACTACCGGATCCACACCGGGGAGCGGCCGTACCGCTGCCCCGCCTGCGGTAAGGGCTTCGTGCAGAAGCACCACCTGCAGAAGCACCAGCGCATCCACGGGCCGCAGCTCCGCAGCGCCTGGCCGGGCCGGCCGGCGCGGGCCAGCGCCGCCGGGGAGCGGCTCTACCGCTGCATCGAGTGCGCCGAGAGCTTCCCCCAGAAAGCGTCGCTGGAGGAGCACCAGCGCCGGCACACCCAGCAGCGGCCCTTCCAGTGCCGCGGCTGCACCAAGAGCTTCCGACACCGGCAGTCGCTGAACCACCACCAGAAGGTGCACGCCGTGGCCACCTCTCCGGCCGGCAGCCTGCCAGGACACGAGCCGGAGCTGGACCCTTGCGAGGCTGTGAGCCAGGATAATCGGTAGCCCGAGGGCTGGAGAAGGGAAGGGACAGTGGTTCTTCAGCAGTGGGACACACCGGCCAGCTGGGACTTGTGGCACCACCGGGAGTTTGTCTGTGATGCTGTGGGACTTGTGGCCCCCCCTGGGTCCCAGGATGAGGAGCAAGAGGAGGAAGGAGGCTGCTGTGCTGTTCCGGCAGGGAAGGGCCCAGGGTGGATGGGACCGGCCACAAGGCAGCAGAGGAGGGCCAGCGGCCAGAGCTGAGCCGGCCAGTGCTGCTGCCCCGTGGATTCAGCAGAGGTGCAGCTGTGTTGGATCCCATGGAATGGTGGAACTCGCATTGTTTGAACACCACCGGCTGTGCAGGGAGGTGGCCTGGGAGTGGTCGGTGGCCTGGGGGCAGTTGTCGGCCCTGAGAAGGCTGTGGGGGCTGGGTGGCAGGACCAGCCGGGAAGAGAATCAGATAAAAGACTGAGCTGCCGTGGTGTCCTGTTGTGCTCCAGGGTGGGTGAGGGGCAGCCTGGGGGGTGACATCCCTGGCTCAACAGGGATGGGGCCATCAGGGGAGGAGCGCAGAGCTGCCTGCCGGGAATGTGTGACGGGAATGCGGAGCAGTCCCACAGGAATCCCCCATGGGATTCGCTGTAGTGTCTGGGCTCCACAGGACTCCCTGGCACTGTTGAGGGACACGTCCCACCCATGGTGGCCAGGGCCACTCCATCCCCAGCCCTTCCCTGCTCCCCTCGGCCGCTCGTCCTTCCTGGCTGGGGTTCCACAACTCTCCCAGTGGCTGGGGAGCTCTGGAGCTGCTGGCAGTGACTCCCAAAACCCTCCCGGTGAGAGCTGTCCTGGCTGATCCCAGTTGTGCGCCCATGGGTGCCAGTGCAGCCCCTAAAGCAGCCGGACATAGAGACAAATACTTTATTGATTCCACAGCCTGAGAAAGGGATCGGGAATGTCGTAGGAAACACTGGTCCCGGTCACAGCAGATTTAGAAATGCCTGGTTGGGGCCCTTCTACTGGCCTGGGGGGATTCACCCACCGGCAACACCGGCACACCAGCTCAGCCGTGCCCCTGGGATCAAGTGGAGAGCACTGGGATCTCAGCCTGGGCAGGGATAACAGGGATAACCAGCCACTGGCTCACTGCCAGATCCACGGTCACCACAGGACCATAAGGCATCAACTGCCCCGTGTCCTGCTGGGGACACAGAGTAACCCATCTGCCACTGTCACCCCTCCCAGCTCCTGCTGCAGTCCGGGAATGCTCCACACTGCAATCCCAGGGGCAGGAATTGTGAGACACCGGCCCAGAGGAACAGTGGGATGCCGTGTGTATCCCTGTGGAGCAGCTCGGATGCTGCTGTCTGTCCCGTGGAGCAGGAGGTGGCCGAGGATCACACCTGGATGTGGCACAGGTGTTCCCTCGGCTCCCAAAGCTTCCCACAGCAGCACCATCACACCTTGGGAGTGACTTGGAATGAAAGATGGGGAAAGCCTGCCAGTTCCCCGTGCTCACTGCTCAGAGAGGGACAAGAGACCTCGGGATACCAAATAACTACATCAAACAACTCAAAGAAAACAAAAAAACCTGGAAAACTAAATTCAGGAGTCCCAACAGCTGCTCCATTGGGTCTGTGTGGCGATGGCTCCAGGTGGGATGTGCTCCCAGTGCACAGCCAGTGCATGGGATGCACATGGGGCTCTGGCCATGGACACTGCTCCGGAGGCTCCGGGGGACACTGGAACAACGCCCAGCTTGGCTTCCACTGGCTGCCTCCGGGCAGATCCCCATCTCCCTGAGGTAGCTGCAGAACTGTTTTCCCGTAGGATTCATTATGGTGGGATTTTGGGCAAAAGGGGATGAGCTGTGCTTGGGAGAGTGGGAGTTTCTGCCAGAGCTGAGGGGCTGCTCTGTGCAGGCAGATCCACAAGGATCAGGGGTGCTACTGCAGCATGGGGCTGGCTGACCTGTCAAGTATTTCTAAAATGACTCTGCAGCCATGCAGGGTGGTTCCGAGGGTGCCTGTGGCCTCCCTGACTGACCTGCTGGGACCCTCAGAATATGTCAGCACAGAATATTGGGGTTTGGTTCGTCCTCCGGATCTTCCAGTGCAAAGCTCCAGCATTCCCAGCCTGCTGGAGGGGGTGTTGGCTGATCTCCTCCCCAGGGTGGGGGGCGACAAGCGTGGCCAGGATGCAGCGGGGTCTCAGAGATGTCGCGCTCTCTTCATCCGGTGTCATGGTCAGGAAGCTTGGTCCATGGAGCAAAGGGCTGCTTGGGCATGCTGCCAGCTCCATTCCCTTCTGCCTGTCCTCTTCAGTTGTGTTCCTGAACACAAGGGGTCAGCTCCAACATCAAGGAATGCAAAAAGCTCTGCTCCTGTTTGACCAGGATTCACCTGGTCATCTCCCAGGAATGTCAGCTTGGGAAAATTCCAAGCATCAGCCAACAGAAACAAGTCAGTGGAATGGTGAAGCATTTTGGATCACTGGAGGCTTCCGCAGTTTGCTCTCTGTTGTGGTCTCCAAGCTTCCCATTCTTTCTACAACCCAGGAAGCTCCTAAAACATAGCAGATTCCCAATCCCGGTGTCCCAGCAGGTGCAAACACAACAAACTCACAGCTTCTCTCCAGGGACACGCACAGTTCAGATCTGTCCCATGGTCATTTCTCCATGATCCCTGAAGCCACTGCCCTCGATCCCAGCTGGACCACAGGCTGCACGGCTTTCCCGATGCAGTCAGGGAGCGGGGAGCCTTTGCCCGGCAGCCCCAGTGGTGTCGCTCCCAGCAGGAGCACGTTGGGTGGGCTCGCTTTTGCAGCCTCAGGGCTCCCGCTCCCTTGGGAAAGGTTCCTCTCGGCCTCGGCCTCGGGAGCCCTGTGCTGCGGGGATGCCGGGACAGCAGCAGGGGGCTGGGCGTTCTCCTCCCGCTGGAGCGTGGCCAGAGCCCGCTCGTGGATCTTCTCGTGGCGCAGGAGGTGATTCCGGCGGGTGAAGCACTTGTTGCAGGAGCTGCAGCAGTAGGGCCGGTCCCGCGTGTGGGTCTGGAGGTGCCGCTGCAGCGACATGGAGCAGGACAGGAACTTCTTGCAGTGGGGGCACTTCAGCCGGGAATTCGGCGGCCGCGCGATCCCAGAGCCGGACAGGCCCTCTCTGTCCGGCTCCTCCTTGGGCTGGCCCAGCCAGGCCCCCCCGGCGTGGCCGCCGCTGCCCAGCCTGTGGGCGCCGCCGCACAGGTCCCTGCGCGGGCGGATGCGCAGCTCGGGGTGGACGTTGCCCCAGACCTTGGCCCCGAAGGCTCTGTCCTTGACGTGGATGCCGCGGTGAAGGTCCAGGTGCCGTTTGTTGCTGAAGCCGATCTCGCACACGGGGCACTCGTAGGGCCCCTCCTTGGCGTGGCTGCGCTGGTGGATGATGAGGTTGATCTTGAGGCGGAAGCGCTTCCCGCACTCCGTGCAGGGATGGGACCACTCCCGCACGTACCCGCGCCGGCAGTTGCCCATCAGGAGGTTGCTGGCCTCGCACCGGTTCGGCTTCTTCTTGCTCTTGGCTTTCACCAGCTCGTTTTTGGGGTACTTTTGGATCTCCGAGCTGGGAGAGGGTGTGGATTCCTCTGCCAGCAGCTCAGGCTCCTCTTCCTTCACCTTGATGTCCTCAGAAGAAGCCCCTTCGCACAGCGTTTCATCTTCCATGGATGAGGTTTCCTCTGGAACAGAGCGACACCGTGTTTGTGCCAGCACCGGTGTGACTCAGAACCAGGGCCCCTTCCTGTGCTGGCACTGCTGGGGCGCCTCCAGTCCTGGGGGCAGCTCTGGGCTTCTCACGACAAGAAAGACACTGAAGGGCTGGAGCGTGTCCAGGGCAGGGAATGGAGCTGGGAAGGGGCTGGAGCCCCAGGAGCGGCTGAGGGAGCTGGGAAAGGGGCTCAGCCTGGAGAAAAGGAGGCTCAGGGGGGACCTTGTGGCTCTGCACAACTCCCTGACAGGAGGGGGCAGCCGGGGGGGTCGGGCTCTGCTCCCAGGGAACAGGGACAGGAGGAGAGGAAGTGGCCTCAAGCTGTGCCAGGGGAGGGTCAGGTTGGATATTGGGAAAATTCCTTCTCCAAAAGGGTTGTCTGGACCTGGCACAGCTGCCCAGGGCAGGGATGGAGTGCCCATCTTCCAGGCTGAGCCCTCCGTGGTGCCGTCGGGACCGGTGGCACAAGGGACCCACCTCTCAACCCACAAGATGTTGCAGGAAAAAATAAAAGGAACCCGTGAAACTTCCTTTTCCCTCCCTATTTAAAGCCCATCTGCTCTGGAAGCTGCTTCCCACCCGCCAGGCCCCGTGTCCCTGGCACAGGGTGACTCACCAGTGTCAGGCTCTGCTGGGTCCTCCTCCATCTCCAGGTCCTCCTCTGTCCCTGTCTCCAGCTGATGGTCCCCCAGGGACATCACATTCATCACCAGGATGGGGAATTCTGTTTGCAGGGAACAGGGACTTGAAAGACCCATGGAGAGCTCCCAGGTCTCTGCTCTGACATTAAGAACCAGGAATTGCTGGGAGTGTGGGGAAGAGCTGGGGAAAGCTGTGGCTCAAGAGCCAGGATGTGGATCGGTTATCAGGAAAATTCCTCCTGGAAAGGGTTGTCCAGCCCTGGCACAGGCTGTTCCTGCAGGGATTTAAAAGCCGTGTGGATGTGGCAGCTGGGGACATGGGGCCTTGGCAGTGCCGGGGGACAGTTGGACCCGATGACCTCAGAGAGCTTTTCCAACCCCAGCAATTCTATGGAAAGGTGTCAGGAGGAACCGGAGCGAAGCCACACATGGACCAAAAGCAGAGGGAGGGCTGGGAGGAAGGACACCAAGGTGCCACGTGCCATCGCCTCACCGAGCAGCCTCACCCCACCATCTCCACAGGCTGCATTCCTGTGCCCAAGCCCCCGAGCCCCTTCCATGGTTCTGCGACAGCATCCAAGGCTCCCACTCCTCCCTGGCAATGCCTCTCCAAGCACCATGCCCTCTGCCCTGGGCACCGCCAGAGCCCCGGCGAGCTGGGGAAGGGGAAGCACATCCTCCCTGGCACCCCTGGAACTCACCTGGGTCAGCTTCCATGGGCACGGGATCCTCTCCCGAAGCCTCTTCCTGCTGCTCCATCTCTTCTGTGGGGGTCTGTGGGGGCTTCTGATTGTTGGGGACACCTGTCTGGGGGGGATTCTGACTGTCCCCAGCCTGTGTCTGAGGGGCTGTCTGGCTGTCCCCAGAGTCTGTCTCTGGGGACTTCGGGCTGTCCCCAATCCGTGTCCTTGGGGACTTCGGGCTGTCCCCATTCCGTGTCCTTGGGGACTTCGGGCTGTTCCCACTCCGTGTCCTTGGGGACTTTGGGCTGTCCCCATTCTGTATCTGTGGGGTTTTCTGGCTGTTCCCACTCCGTGTCCATGAGGACTTTGGGCTGTCCCCATTCTGTATCTGTGGGGTTTTCTGGCTGTTCCCACTCCGTGTCCATGCAGATGATGGGCTGTCCCCACTCCGTGTCTGTGGGGACTTCGGGCTGTCCCCACTCCGTGTCCGTGGGGACTTCGGGCTGTCCCCACTCCGTGTCCGTGGGGACTTCGGGCTGTTCCCAGCCTCTATCTGTGGGGTTTTCTGGCTGTCCCCATTCTCTGTCCATGAGGGCTCCGGACCCTTTTTGTTGCTGGGCTCTTCATCCCTCTCGATGCAGGACTGGCCGTTGGGCTTGGACACGGCACCGTCTGCTCCTGGGGCAGAGAACAGGGGCTTTATTAGGATTTGGCTGCCAGATTCCCAAAGTGACCCTTGTCCCCTCTCCCAGCCCTGGCAGAGACACAAACACCTCATCCCTGCTCCAACCCCAACAGCAGAGCCGCTACCTTGGCCCCGTGGCAGGATCCACACAGGAGAGAAGCTCCAGGTAACAGAACATGAATCCCAAAGGAGATGTCCCTCTGCGTCCCTTTTCCTCTCCTCCAGTCCAACCCCCAAACTCCCACCGGGGCTCCAGGTGAGATTCCCCACGGGGCAGCACCTGCCCAGCTCCTCCTGGGGTGCCTTTAACCCTCCCAACTCCTCAATCCTGCAGGACAGAGCCCTCCACCACGGCTCTTCCCACATCTCCGCTGCTCCTAGCCCTGCCTGGTCTGTCAGACCCTTTCCAGCACCTCCCACTGTCCTGCCCAGCCCTCCCACTCAAAATCCATGCCCCAAGGCTCCCCAGACTCCTCTGTTCCCCCAGGGCAAGCAGAGCAGCTCCAGCCTCCCCCTCCCACCTCAGCTCCCAGTTCCTCACTTCCCAGCACGTTTCCCGTCCCTCCACAGCAGGCAGGAATGTCTCTGGAAGCCCCAGTCTTACAGGAGGCCTTTCCCACCACTCCAGACCCTCCTGCAGGCTTTGCCTGCTTTTCTCCATGGGGTTCATCCGACCAAGCACAACCATTCCTCTTGGAATGAAGACTCACGGTGCTCCGGGGTGCTTTAGTCCATGGAGTGAGCACTTCCTTCCCAACAAAGGGGAGATCTCCAGGAACAGCCACCTCCTCCTGGCACCCACCTGGGGCAGCTTCCGTGGGGGTTTCATCTCCTGAAGCCTCATCTGCCTCGTCCATCTCTTCTGGTGCCTGGGGGGGCTCCTGACCATCCCCATTCTGTGTCCATGGGGACTCCTGACCCTCTTTGTCACTCAGCTCTTCATCCCTCTCGATCCGGGACAGGATGTCGGGCTTGGACACGGCGTAGTCTGGTCACGGGGCAGAGAATGGGGGTTGTTTAGGATTTGGCTGTGCCTTCACCCCGGCACATTCCAACAGTGACCCTTGTCCCCTCTCCCAGCCCCGGCAGAGACACAAACACCTCGTCCCTACTCCAAACACCTCCTTGTCCCCACGGCAGGATCCACCCCCAAGCACGGATGCAGCCGAGGTAGAGAGGATCTTAACCAGCACAACATGAACTAAAATCCCAAGTGAAGGAAAAGCTTTGGCTGGAATATTTCCCTCTAGTGGAAGTCAGGGACACCTTCCACTATCCCTGGTTGCTCCAAGCCCCATTCAACCTGGCCTCGGACAATTCCAGGGATGTGGGCAACCTGTGCCAGGGCCTCACCACCCTCACAGCCTTCCAAGCCCAGGCTATTCCATGATTCCATGAGCTACAGCCCCCCAAGCCTTACCCAGGGACACCAAGGTCTCATAGTTGCCCCTCATCACGGCCCTGTACAGATCCTTCTGCCAGCGCTCCAGCCTCTCCCACTCCAGCTCGTTGAAATACACCGAGATATCATCGAAGGTGAGCGGCACCTGGAATCACAGGGAATTCCCCTGGAACCACGCGTGGCTCGGGACACGTCCAGCCCCACTACGGGGGCATGCAGGAGCTCGGCCCCCAACCCTTCCGCAGTCCCGCGGGGTCCCTGGGAAGCGGCCGCCGCTACCTTGGGGATCTCCCCCCGGGAGCCGGGGGGCAGCCGCAGGATCCAGAAGTTCCTGTTCTTGAGGAGGTTCTCCAGGTTGAGCAGGCGCTGCTGGAGCTGCCCATAGCCCTGCAGGAGGGTGCCCAGGGCGGCCAGGCCGCTGCCCAGCTCCCCGACCAGGTTCTCGCAGGCCAGGAGCCGCCGCTCCGCGCGCTCCGTGCGGCTCCGCAGCTCCTGCAGCTCCGCCGGGGCCATGCCTGGCACCGCCTTCTGCCGGAGGCTGCCGGACACCTGCGGGGGATTCGGGGCTCAGGGGCTTGGCCACGGCCCTGGCCCAAGGGTGCTCAGGGAATGGGGACCCGCTCAGGACCCCCCCAGTAGCCCAAATTCTGCAGGGATCTGCCAGAGCCTGGCTGCCACTCCCTCGCCCCCCTGTGCCCACCTTCCCAAGGACCAAAGGGAGACCCCCTGAACAGGTACCCCAGGGGAACCTCCAGGACCAGCACCTCTGGGGGGCTCCCCAGTTCCACCTCTCCCAGGACCAGCATCCCTGGGAAGTCCCTTCATCCCTATGAACTGGCATCCCTGGGGCATCCCCCCATCCTCCTGAATTGTCACTCCTCAGGGTCACACCTCCCTCCCCACACCCCCATCCTCAGGACCCTGAGGGCCCTCCAGGCCC
>VZTI01005757.1:79675-101022 GCA_013397865.1 Struthidea cinerea | reverse complement strand
CGGGGGCACGGCCGGGGGCACGGCCCGGGGCACGGCAGCGCCCGCCGCCAGCAGCACGGCCCCGAGCACCAGTGCCATGCGGGCGGCACGGCCGGGAATGAGCTCGGGATCGGCCCCGGGCTCGGGCTCGGCCCTCGGCCCGGCTCCAGGATTAACAGCGGCCCCCGTGCCGCGGGAAGGGATCGGGTTGCCGGCGTTTTCCTTGGCCCGGTGCCGCGGGGGGAGCGCGCCTGGACCTGCAGGAGATGCGGCGATGCTGGAGCTCGGCAGGGCCGATCCCCCTCCGTGGCCCCTTCCCTGCGCCTGCTCCCGGTTTCTTGGCGCGCTGGTCCCACCGAGATCCTGCTCCTCCCGAGCCGGGAGCGACAGCATCCTCCTGGCTCCCACAGAGAGATAGAACCAGGAGCCCTCTCCCCTCTCTCAGTTTCTTTCCACGATTTTTAGTTTTTAAGATCCCTCTCGGCCTGCTCAGATTCATCCAAACACCCCCATGCCCAGGTTTTCCTTGGATTCAGGAACACAGGACTGCACTGTGTGGATCCTGCTCTCCCAGTTTGCCTTCCCGGGGTGAGCGGGTCTCGTTTCCCCAAAATTCAGTCTTTTCCTGTCGCCTTTGGAGCCAGGAGCTCCCCCTGCTCTTTGCTTCAGCCACAATGGAAAAGCAGAGATCCCTGGGAAGGAGTCCCAGGAAGCACATCTGGGAGACACCCGAGTCTCCCGGGATCGCCGTGCCTGGGGGCAGCACTCTGGAAGCCCAGGGGCCAGCGACAGCCCCGGTGTCAGGGAGCTGCTGCTCTTCCAAGGGTATTTGATCCAATATTCCCATTCCTACGGACACAAGCCCCAGGTGGGAGATGGTGGGAGGGAGAAGGGATAATGGAACACCAGGAGAGCAGCTCATCAGAGCCTCCTCTGCATGTGGAGACTGCTGGGATGGGTCCTGGAGAAGAGAAGATGCCACAAGCAACAACTTCATTCTGATCCAAGTATTCCTCTTTTTTCTTTTTGTTCCTTTTTTAAAGTCTGAGCAGCACAGGAAAGTCCAAAGGATTCCCATTCCTGGGAAGCCAGCAGTGGGTAGGTGTGGAAGAAACAGATATGTGCTGATAGATCACATTTATAGCCAGATATGCTCATTATAGACCCTAGAATATGCACAGTACCCCAGTATAGACATCCACATGTACAGCCAGAGTCAATCCCGGGGATGCTGGGGAGCAGGGATGGACACGGGGAGCGGGGCTGGGGGGCACATCCTGCTCCTCCCAGCTCCCAGCCCCTCGGAACGCCGGGATGGGGCCGGACACGGGGGGGGATCCCCATTCCCCGGCAGCTGGCATCAGGTCACGTCCCTGCTGCCTGGCGCTGCCTGCCCGGAGGAGGTATGGCTGTGCCCAGGGTGGCACGGGAAGAGCCGGGCACGGAGAGCTCCGGGGGGGATGGTGGATCACGGATCATGCAGGAGGAGGGCTGAAGGGCTGACGCAGGGAAGACGCTGCCAGGCAGCTCTTTGGCTCTGCCAGCATTCCAAAGTTTCCTGGCACAAAACCCACGGCAAAGACCTGTCCCAGCAGAGCACGACAAACTCACGATGTGTTTTCCTTGCCTCTCCTAAAACATCCCGGCCTTTCTGCTCCAGCTGCCTCTTAGGCTTGGAAAACACCGCGGTGTTTAATTTAAAGGACATCCTGATAATCTATTTCCCATTTTGAAACCCTCAGGCTGTCGCCTGGAGTCGTTTCCATCCATCCTTCTCCAGAGCTTGCCCCAACGATCCTGGTTTAACCGACCTTTTCCTCTTCCTGGTTTCTCCATCCTGTGGCTCTTGTGGAGAAGTTTTCCACATCAAGCTGAGGAAAACACGAGAAACTGGGGGGGGGTCTTGTGTAAGAAACTCCTGGAAGCAACAGCGCCGTGCTTGTCCCATCTGGAGACCCCCCTGTGCGACCAGGACCCCCCAAATCGCTGCTGACGCCCCTGGGGGGGCTCAGGTGGTTTTGCTGCTCCCAGAAGGTGCAGATGGATTTTCCAAGTCCTTAAAGAGGCCGTTTTTATGTCACAATGAAGCCTGTCCCCCTCCCCCAGCCCACAACGGCGCTTCCCGAAGGCGCAACCGCAGGAAAACCGACGAGGGATGGATGGATGGATGGATGGATCTGCTCGGCCATGGCTCCTGGAGAGGCCGAGGGGTCTTTGCTCGCACATAAACTCACCACATTTGACCTTTCAGGACCTTCAGCCCAAAAAGTTACAGGTGGGGATTACCCTGTCCAGTTCCTTTGCGCTTGGATCGAGCACCTGGAAATCCCGGCACGCTCGCTGCAAGACGAGACGCCCCCAAAATCCCCCGCGTCAGATGGTGAGGAGCGGCACGCAGCCCACGCCCACCCCGCCCTCGTGGCACACCATGGGCGCCATGAACGTCCAGCGGTTGGTCTCGGGGTCGTACATCTCCACGGAGCTGAGGTTGGACTGGCCGTCGTAGCCGCCCACGGCGTAGAGCCGGCCGCAGTTGGCCACGAGGGAGACGCGGCTGCGCCGGGTGTTCATGGGCACGATCAGGTACCACTGGTCGGCCACGGAGCTGTAGACCTCGGCGGCGCTCAGGAAGCCGGAGCCGTCGTAGCCGCCGCACACGAACATGCGGCTGCCCAGCGCGGCCGCGCCGTGCCGGCACCGCTTGTTCAGCATGGGCGGCACCGCGTGCCAGCTGGACGTGTGCGGGTTGTAGTATTCCACCTGGGATGGAGCACAGCGGGAGTTAGGGATGCTGCCTTGGGAATCACCCTGGGACAGGCCCCCGCTGCGCTGGCACTGCTGGGGCACCGCCAAACTGGGGGCAGTTTTGGGTTGCGCGCGACAAGGCAGCGAGGGGCTTCCCAGGGAAGGGAATGGGGCTGGGGAAGGGTTTGGAGCACCAGGAGCAGCTGAGGGAGCTGAGAGGACTGAACTGCCTTTGGGTAAAAGTTCAGCTGCTACGGGATTGTGCCTGAAGGGTTTGGGTTGGAAGAGACCTTAAAGCTCATCCAGTGCCACCCCTGCCCTGGCAGGGACACCTTCCACTATCCCAGGCTGCTCCAAGCCCCAGTGTCCAGCCTGGCCTTGGACACTGCCAGGGATCCAGGGGCAGCCACAGCTGCTCTGGGAAATCCAGCCCAGCCCCTCCCCACCCTCCCAGCCAGGAATTCCCAATTCCCAAGATCCCATCCATCCCTGCCCTCTGGCAGTGGGAAGCCATTCCCTGTGTCCTGTCCCTCCAGGCCTTGTCCCCGGTCCCTCTCCAGCTCTCCTGGAGCCCCTTCAGGCCCTGCAAGGGGCTCTGAGCTCTCCCTGGAGCCTTCCCTTCTCTCCCAGCCTGTCTCCACATCTGAGGAGCTCCAGCCCTCAGAACATCTCCACAACCCCAAGCAGGTAGAGTCACTTCTGTTCCACCTCAGGTTTTTGGGTCACGGGTGGCAGTGACAGAGTTTGGTGGCACAAGCACCTGGGGCCGTTTGGGTGCACAGGGAAAGGACACGGAGCCTTCCAGCCCCAGCCTGAGGTGCAGTGGGTGAGCCCAGCCCAGGGCCTTACACTGTTGAAGATCTGGAGCCCGTCGTGCCCTCCGGACACGTAGATCCGGCCCTCGAACACGGTGACTCCGGCAGCACTGCGGTTGGAGCTCATGGGGGTCACTGCTGTCCACCTGGCAGGGAGAGGGGAGAGATCAGCAAGACTCCCACAGATTATTCCATGGTTTTCTAAGGTTCTGAGTTCCACCAACTCTCCTTTCCCCACTCCTCATTCCAACCATCCTCACAGCCCAGATGCCCAGCGGTGCCAGGGCACGGAACACCAGAGGAGAAACTCCTGGAAGAGCTGTGGGACATGAAGGGCTCTTACTTGTTTGTTTCTGGAGAGTAGGACTCCACGGAGTTGAGGGACGAGTTCCCATCGTATCCACCACAGACGTAGATCTGCCCATCCAGCACCACCGTCCCCATGGCGCTGCAAGGAACAGCAGGGCCCCGTGAGACGGCTGGAGGTGCTGCCACCCTGTCCCCGACACCGCCACCCTGCACGCTCTGCCTGTGTCATCCCACCAAACCGCCTTTGCCCTGGATTCAGCTCCACGCTGCTCAGCCCCACCCGAGCTCCGGGCTCACAAAGGGGAAAGGCAGGAGCACCTCGAATCCTGGTTTGGATTTGGGCCCCTCACGACAAAAAAAAAAAGACATTGAGGGGCTGGAGTGTGTCCAGAGAGGTACCTGGTGAGGGGCACATGCATCCTCCACCCCTGCCCCAGGCAGCTGTTCCAGGGCTGGACAACCCTTTCCAGGAGGAATTTTCCCTATATCCAACCTGAACTCTCCTGGCACAGCTTGAGGCCATTGCCCCTCGTCCTGTCCCTGCTCCCTGGGAGCAGAGCTCGACCCCCCCTGGCTGCACCAGAAGCTAACCAAGGAAATCCCAGCTGCTTCCACGCTGCCCCACTCCTCCTATCCCACGTTCTCCCCACACACGCACGTCCTGCTGGGCGCCCACCACCCCACGCTTCCTCCGACCTCGCTTTTCCCCGCTTTTCCAGAGCTCTCTTCCCAGCGAGCTGCACGTACCTCCTCTTGCTGTTCATGCTCTCCACTTTGGACCAGGAATCGGTGTCTGGGTTGTAAACCTCCACGGTGCTGAGCCTCAGCTGGCCGTCGTAGCCGCCGATGGCGTAGAGCAGCCCGTTGACCACGGCCACGCCGACGCGGCTCCGCGCCGTGGCCATGGGCTGGCACTTCTCCCAGCGGTTGGCAATGGGATCAAACACCTCCACCACGTTCAGAGAGTCGCCTGCATAGAAATTTGCTACTCAAATTAAAAGAGGGAGACCTGATGTAGCCCTGGGATAGTGAGCGGGGTAGAGGGGTAAGGGGGTGCTGCTGTGATCCTAAAGATGGGGTTGGCGTGGGGAACCATGTTTAGGAAAACATCTGGGAAAAACACGACATCTGCTAGGGTGGGATGGCATCTACAGGGACCTGGACAAGCTCAAGGAGTGGGAACCTCATGAGGTTCAACAAGGCCAAGTGCAAAGTGCTGCGCCTGGGTCGGGGCAAGAAATTCTGCCCTGTGAGGGTGGTGAGGCCCTGGCACAGGGTGCCCAGAGCAGCTGTGGCTGCCCCTGGATCCCTGGCAGTGTCCAAGGCCAGGCTGGACATTGGGGCTGGGAGCAGCCTGGGACAGTGGCAGGTGTCCCTGCCCATGGTAGGGGTGGGAATGGGATGATCCTTAAGGTCCCTTCCAGCCCAGCCCATTCTGGGATTTTCTGTCCTATCCTGGGGTCTCACATCCCACTCCAGCCTACCTGCTCCCACAGAGACACTTCCCAGCCAGACATCCCTGCTCACCCACGGAGCTCCTGCTCTGAACAATTCCCATTGTTCCCACGCTCAGAACGATCAGGGAACATTTCCAAGCTCTCCCGCGCTCTGCCCCAGGAGCCTCGACAAGTTCCCTCTGTGGAAGTGGCTCCTCCACTGTCCTCCGAGGGGCAGCAGAGCCCTGCGAGTCCCATCTGCGGTGTCGCTGCTTCCCGGGAACGCAGCTCCTCCTCCGTACAAGGTTTGTCCTTGATCGCTTTCTGTTCCCTCCCTACACCCCGGTGAGGCTCGTGGCACCGCAGTGTTGTGACCCCACGGCATCGTGGAGATCCCTGCAAGTCCTGCTTGGGGCTGCAGGCCAAGGACACTGCCCTCAAAGTCTTAAATGCCCTGAATAAGCCTCACCTCGGCAGGATTTTAGATGGAAGACGTTAAACTACGGGCGTGACCACCCCAAGGGTTTCACTGGAGGGGCCAAAGTGCTGCATGGAGGAGGAGAAACTGCCCCACGCTTCCACGGGGGGGGGATTCCAGCATCCCAGCATCCCACCCAGCCCCTGGTGGTCTTTCCACTGCAAGGTACCTGCTGAGTTGAGCCCCCCCACGGCGTAGATCAGCCCCGCGATGGACGTGCAGCACCGCGGCCGCGTCTTGAACGCCGGGAGGTGCGGCCGGCGCTCCGGCATGAGGTGATAATCCTTGGCTTCGTCAACCAGATCCCTGGAACCCAATCACGGAATCATTACAGAGGAGATCTGACTGTCTGGAGCCTGAGACGGAAGGGTTTAGCTTTCCCACCCTGCTGACTCCGTGTCCCAGCCTCACCTGCACTTGTGGCAGCACCGGACCAGGTCATCCTGCTGCACGCGGTCCGTGAGGAATTGCGGCCGGCACAGGGGCAGCCGGATTTTGGACAGCAGCTCGGGCAGGAAGGACTCCCTCTGGTCTCGGTCGTACCGGATCCAGGCCAAGGCAGCTTCAAACACCTGCCAGGAGACAGGAGTGGGAAGTTGGGAGTTTTGGGGTTGTGCAAGTGGATGGGAAAGAAACGACATCAAATCCTGGAATGGTTTGGGTTGGAAGGAACCTCAAGGATCATCCAGTGCCACCCCCTGCCCTGGCAGGGACACCTCCCACTGTCCCAGGCTGCTCCCAGCCCCAATGTCCAGCCTGGCCTTGGGCACTGCCAGGGATCCAGGGGCAGCCACAGCTGCTCTGGGAATTCCAGCCCAGCCCCTCCCCACCCTCCCAGGGAACAATTCCTTCCCAAGATCCCATCCATCCCTGCCCTCTGGCAGTGGGAAGCCATTCCCTGTGTCCTGTCCCTCCAGCCCTTGTCCCCAGTCCCTCTCCAGCTCTCCTGGAGCCCCTTTAGGCTCTGGAAGGGGCTCTGAGCTCTCTCTGGAGCCTTCCCTTCTCCAGGGGAACATTCCCAGCTCTCCCAGCCTGGCTCCATGCAGTTTCTTTCCCTGCCTCCGACAATCCCGATCTCTGGTGCCGTGGGATGGGACACCCAGCACAAGTGTTTGCAGGGAGATGAGGGAGCTGCAAGGAGGATTTTGGCAGAGGAGGTGGCACAGAACACAAGCTGTGGTTTTTTTAGCGACAGAAGTCTGCAAACTGGGAAAGGAGGCAGGGAATGGTGCTGCTCCATGAGAAACCAGGAGGCAGGTTTGGTGGCAGGGATCCATCTGTTCTCTCTGGATAACCACGCTGGAGATGCCTGGAGCTGAGCTGGTCCCTCCAGGCTCCATCCCAGACATGGGGAGGGACAGACCTCTCCGAAGCACCACCGGATGACTCCAGCTACAAAAGGATCCCGGTGCCCCGCTCCCAGTTTGATTTGGGACACGCATCCCTGGGTTCGCAGGAGTCCCCGATAAAGTCATTGCAACCTGTGCCTCGACCAGAACAAAATCATCAACTCTCTCTTATACAGTAGCACCTGGAGTCTCTCCCAACACAATTCCCAAACTTCCCAGTGCAAAAATGCTTCTCCAACGGGGATTAAAAACCCCAAACCAACTTTTTTCCCGCTCTACAGGGTGCCACCGGAATTTCTGAAGAGTGGGGCTGGCAGGTGCCAGGGCACAAGGAAACGTCCTGGGATGGACTCTTTGGGTCCTACCTGCTCCAGGAGAAACAGAGTGAGAAATTCCTGCTAGGATACAGGAATGTGGCTGGAATGTCAGGCAGCTTCCCCTCCCTCCCTAAGCCTGATGAGCAAAGCACATTTTTACCCTACAAGGAGGAGCTGGAGGTCTGGAGGCTCCTCAGGAAGAGCAGGACGGATTTCCAGGCTCGAGGACAGGCTCTGCTTTCCCTGCTCACTGTCAGCCCACACTGATGGGTTCTCAACACCCCAAACTCTTCTTGCTCCCAAAAACTCCCTGACAGGAGGGTGCAGCCAGGTGGGATTCCAGCTCTTCTCCCAGGGAACAAGGGACAGGAGGAGAGGAAACAACCTCACGTTGTGCCAGGGCAGGTTTAGGCGGGAATTTGGAAAAATTCCTTCATGGGAAGGGCTGTCCAGCCCTGGGCAGGGGTGGAGTCCCCATCCCCGCAGGGATTAAACAGCTCTGTGGATGTGGCACTTGGGGACATGGTCAGGGGTGGCCTCGGCACTGCTGGGGGAACTGTTGGACTTGATGGTCTCTGAAGGCTTTTCCAACCTCTGTGATCCTAAAAAAGCCCCGCTTTCTGTTTTTCCCAGGAATAAATCAGTCAGGAGTAGGCCCAAGGAACCATCAGAGCTCTGTCCAGCACCTCTGAGCGTCCCTGCTGTGCCAGGACATCTCAGCTTACCTCAGCCCAGCAACAGGATCATTCCCATTCCCACCCCACTCCCAAGCAACGCGAAACCCCTCAAGGTCAAACTTTCCTCGGCCGAGACCTACAGCAGGCACCCACCTGCTCTTCGGACTTCACGTTGAGCTCATCCCTGGAAACGAGCTCCAGCACGTCCTCAAAGGGCAGGGCCAGGAACTCCTCGGACATGGAGACCTCCACGAAGTGCTGGTGGATGAAGCTGTTGGCGGCGTCGTAGAGCACCGTGCACATCATGGTCTCGGCAAACTGCCGAACACCCAGGCAGTTCTTGGGATGGAGCCTGGGAAAAGGGGAAGAGGAGAGCAACGGGAATGTCAGGCCGGGAGAGAAGCTGTGGATGCCCCATCCCTGGAAGTGTCCAAGGCAGGTGGGACGGGGCTTGGAGCAGCCTGGGACAGTGGGAGGTGTCCCTGCCCATGGCAGGGGTGGAACGGGATGGGCTTTAAGGTCCCTTCCGACCCAAACTACCCCGGGATTCTGGGAAGCACAGAAGCCTTGCCGGACACGCAGTGCAGTGAAAGCCGTGGCCATGCCAGTGGTGGCAGATTCCAGCTCACCCGTGAGCTGGTGTGCACAGAGAGCTCCAGGTGAATCCACGGCACAGCCAGAGGATGGAAAACAAAAATGTCCCCTTGTCCCTGCCAAGGAGCCGTTGGATAGATCCAAGTGGCTCTGGGAGCATCCACAGCTGCTCTGGGCACCCTGTGCCAGGGCCTCACCTCCCTCACGGCCAGGAATTCCCAATTCCCAAGATCCCATCCATCCCTGCCCTCTGGCAGTGGGAAGCCATCCCCTGTGTCCTGTCCCTCCAGGCCTTGTCCCCAGTCCCTCTCCAGCTCTCCTGGAGCCCCTTCAGGCCCTGCAAGGGGCTCTGAGCTCTCCCTGGAGCCTTCCCTTCTCCAGGGGAACATTCCCAGCTCTCCCAGCCTGGCTCCAGCCCTGGAGCAGCTCTGGAGCCTCTTCTGGGCTCTCTCCAGCAGCTCCAGGTCCTGCTGCTGTTGGGTGGGGAACTGTCACATGAGGGTGACTCCGAGGGCTCACACAGGGCTTGGTTACAACACAGCTGCCTAAAAATATCCCAGTTCTCAACTCCACTTCAGGAGCAAAGCTCAGTGTCCATGTTCCAGCTCTCAGGGCGGCCAGAATCCACTAAGTTTTAGTTATTAACCAAACTGGCAGCTGTGCACTGAAATCCAGGACTTCACTTAGGACACCTGGCTGCTGCTGGTGGATTTGGGAGGATTTTGGTAGCCAATCCCTGTACCTGGTGGGTGTGTTTAACATATGTCTTGGGGTGACTTTATAATGTGTATCCCCTATCACTACCCTATGCCCACCAATCNTCCAGCAGCTCCAGGTCCTGCTGCTGTTGGGTGGGGAACTGTCACATGAGGGTGACTCCGAGGGCTCACACAGGGCTTGGTTACAACACAGCTGCCTAAAAATATCCCAGTTCTCAACTCCACTTCAGGAGCAAAGCTCAGTGTCCATGTTCCAGCTCTCAGGGCGGCCAGAATCCACTAAGTTTTAGTTATTAACCAAACTGGCAGCTGTGCACTGAAATCCAGGACTTCACTTAGGACACCTGGCTGCTGCTGGTGGATTTGGGAGGATTTTGGTAGCCAATCCCTGTACTTGGTGGGTGTGTTTAACATCACACCACTGAACACCCTGAGCAGCTGCAGAGAAGCCAGGCTGGGAAAACGGAACACGTCAGGCTCCCTGGCATGGGCTGAGAATCCACTTGGACAAGGAGCATCCCAGCTTTCCCTTTCCAGACCCTGCTGCTGAACAGCCTCACAGCCAAACGCCAGCGAGGAAATTGAAAAACCTGGGACCAATTTAAGGCTCTGCCACAGTTTCCTGTCCAGCTCCTGGCTGAGGCGCGGCGTTCCCCCCCTTCAGCGCACGCAGCAGCAGGAAGGGCAGTTCCTGCCAGGATGGGGTCTCAGAAAGGGAAATGGTCCCTCGGTTTTGCTCTGGGTGTTAATTCCCGTGGCTGGCCAAGGTCTTTTATTGTGTCCCAATAAAGGAGTGATAAGTTATTCCCAAGGGAATGAGAATGGTAGGACAAGGGGGAATGGCTTCCCACTGCCAGAGGGCAGGGATGGATGGGATATTGGGAAGGAATTCCTGGCTGGGAGAGTGGGGAGGGACTGGGATAGAATTCCCAGAGCAGCTGTGGCTGCCCCTGGATCCCTGGCAGTGTCCAAGGCCAGGCTGGACATTGGGGCTGGGAGCAGCCTGGGACAGTGGATTGGGATGGGCTTTAAGGTCCCTCCCAACCCATTCTGTGATTCCATAACTCCACAGATGCCAAGTTTTGGGATGCACACTCCTCCTCCTGCTGCTAGAAGGACACATCCTGCTCTTCCTCAGCCGGACAGAGGTGACCGAACCTCGCTGCTGCTGGGGAGCAGCTGGAATCCTCCCGGAATTGCCCCGGAATCCCCCCAGGATCCCCCCAGCCCCATTCACCTCTCCCTGAGGAAGGTGCAGCAGGCGTCCTTGATGTTCTGCAGCTGTAGGAAGCTCGCGCCCATGAGCAGGGACTGCACGTTCTGCTGGTCTATGGCCAGGTGACCGTTGTAGGCGAAGTTGATCAGAGCCTCCAGAGCACTAAAAACAGGGAGAAAGGGCAGGAAAGGCACTGAGTTCCAGCTGGGATAGCACTCTGTGGGATCACTCAGGCAGAGAGCAGGCTTTGAACCTCGCACACGCCGCACCAAGGCCCGCGGAGGACGCGCGGTCCCGCGGATTTTCCCTAGGGATGTCACCATGTCTTGGGGTGACTTTAGGATGTGTATCCCCTATCGCTACTCTATGCCCGCCAATCTTTTCTGTGTCTTTAAACTGAGCCTGAGAGGGACAGAAAAAACAAAACCAAAACCAAAAAACTTTTCACAGCAGTTGTTTCAAGGACACGGAGATTCGCTCCTCGGCTTCTGCGGTGCCCTTGGGTTTTTTTTTTCAGCCAACTTTTTTTTGGCTCTTTTGTTCCGGTGGGAGACGGAGAGTTGAACTTTGTTTTCCTATGATTTTGGGTTTTTTTTCTCCTCTTCTGGACTGTTTCAACAACATCTGAACACATCAGGAGAATTTTTTCCTGGAGGCCCGGGGGGGTGGGCCCTCACCGACACAGCTCCGAGGAGGAGAGAGATCACACCTACAGAAGGACTCTGACATCTTCCCAGGTTTTCTCTCCACAGAGGGAGATCTCATTATTCAGCATTATTATTCCCCTCCTGTGTGTTTGTTAAATAAAAAACTTTTATCGCTTTCACTTTCCTTCGAGGAAAATTTTTTTTCCCGAACCTGGGGGGAGGGGTGGTTGCAACCTGACTTCGATCAGAGGATATTCTCCTCCAGATTTGCCCGAACTGGGACACACCTGGGATCCATGCCCTGCATGACGATCTCCTCCTGCTTGCACTCCATCATGTCGTTGGTGAACATGGCGTGGAAGTACGGGATGGAGGCTGCCAGCACGATCCGGTGCGCGCTGAATTTATGGTCCCCGACCTAAAGCAGGGGCAAAAGGGAAGGAGAAGGGATCAGGTGATTCCCTGCAGCACAGCCCCACCAGCATCCAAGGATTCCAGTCAGGTCCTTGCTCTGATTGCTCCTCCCAGAGCTTTTTTCCCTAATTTCCATGTCAGTCTGGCTCATCCCAATCGATGCCCACCCCAGCTTGTGCAGAACTGCCCTTTTTTCCTCTCTGAAGTAAAAATTTCCCACTGGGGCTTTGTTTTATGGCCAAAGCAGCTGGCACAGCAGGGCCCTTCCCTCCAGGTTATCCAAGGAGTCCTTCTCTTCTTCTCAGCAAAACCCTCCCCCCTTTCACCTCCAGAAATGCTGTTTGGATTCAGGATTTCCACGATTCCCAGCAGTGCCTCCCCTCTCCCTCCAGGCCTGGAGTGCTCAGACCCAGCAAACACAAACTCGCTGAGGGTTTAGGAAGCAAAATTCCTGCCAGATGGAAAAAAAGGAGGAACTTCAGGAGCGCCTTGTCTCTGTCCTGGGCCTGAATCCCTGCCCACGCTGTCCTCTGTGCCTGGATTATGCTGCACAAATCCCGCTCTCCTGGGTTTTGCAGCATTCCTAATTCCCAGGAAGTGAAATGGTCGCGACTATGACAGCTCACGGAAAAAAAACCCCTTCACATACATATTTATTTGTGTGTGACTTTACAGGGATGAAGGCCTGTATCGATCCCTTCTCCTGACCCAAAAACACCAGGAAAACATCCCAGAGGCTCCAAGACTCGAGATATCTGCGAAATCACTGCCAGCCTCCTCCCGTGCACACAAGCGGGATGGGGAATCTCTGGGACAAGGAGTCAGGGCTGCAGGCCCAGGCTCCACGAGGGGATGGAGCTCAGGGCCACATCCCCGGCCCCGGAGAGGGAGGAATGCTGGCCGAGCAGGTTCCCACCCCGACCTCACACAGAGAGCACAAACTCCAGCCTGGCCAGGGCTTTGAAAATACAGAAATACAGCAAATCTCACAAGGGAAGGCCAAAAAGGGAAGTGATTCCAGAACCTGAGAGCCGACAGACCCTTCCCACATCCCCGGGATTTTCATTCCCTCCCTCCCTGCCAGGGGAGCACACTCCCGGTGTCCCGAGGGTCCGAGGTGCTGCTCAGGATGGGGGAATCCCTAAGGACGCTCAGCTGCTGGAGCTCCTGCTTTGGGAATTCCCGGTGGGAACGGCTGACACACGAGCCTGGCTGACCACGGTGACAGATTTGCTGCTTGGCCCGTCCACATTCCAGCCCGGAGGCTCAGGAACACCCGACCTGCTCGGCGACTCCGGCACTTCCCAGTCCATCCCCGCCCTGTGGATGAAGCCATCCCATCATCAGCTGCTCCCAGTCCAACCCGCTGATTTACCAGCAATAAATCCCACTATTGATACACCTCCGTGCTGCCGGAAAACCCCTTCCTGAGTGCCTCAAACATCCCAAAACACAGAAAAACTCCATTTTTGCATTTGCTGTTTCTGAGAGGTGAAAGAACAAGGCCTCCTCTTATCTCTAAAATTTGTGAGGAATTCACTCCGACTGCAATAATCCATCTGGTTTGTTTGGATGAGTGTTCCCCTTCAGGCTGAGTGTGCAAGAAAAGCAACATTTTGCTTGACTTTCATTTCCCCCCAAGCCCAAGCTGCCAAAAATCACAACTGTCCAAACCTCACTTCAGCTCTTTAATAAATAAAGAGTGGTGCTAAAGTTGAACAGGCACCTCTGAAAGTGAAACACCTGCTTCAAAAGCATACAGCCACCTTCTATTTATAGCCAAAATTATCTTTATAACCAAAGATAACAGGAATTTCAACACCAAAGTTATATTTACTCAAAACCCGAGCCTGCAGCGTGACCCAAGGAGGAGAAAAAGGCCCTTATTTCACAAAATAACTGTAAATTACAGAGCCCAGGTGGCAGCTCTGGGCCCCTCGTGACAAGAGTGATGGTGAGGGGCTGGAGCGTGTCCAAGGAAGGGAATGGAGCTGGGAAGGGGCTGGAAAACCCCTGAGGGAGCTGGGAAAGGGGCTCAGCCTGGAGCAAAGGAGGCTCAGGGGGGACCTTGTGGCTCTGCACAACTCCCTGACAGGAGGGGGCAGCCGGGGGGGTCGGGCTCTGCTCCCAGGGAACAGGGACAGGAGGAGAGGGAATGGCCTCGGGCTGGACCAGGGGAGGCTCAGGGTGGATATTGGGAATATTCCCCATGGAAAGGGCTGTCCGGCCCTGGCACAGCTGCCCAGGGCAGGGGTGGAGTCCCCATCCCTGGAGGGGTTTAAAAGCCATGGATGTGGGACATGGGTGGCCTTGGCAGTGCTGGGGGATGGTTGGACTCGATGATCCAAGAGGCCTTTTCCAACTCAAACCATTCCATGATTCCACACCCCCAGCCCCAGTACAGGAGGTTCCAGCCCTGTCCAAGCTCCAGTTCCAGGGATGCATCGCGGTGACCTCACCCCTGAGGAGCTGCCACCACACGGCCTCGTTATCTCCGACACCCCTGGTCCTCAACATCCCCAGTCATCCTGCAAGATTCCTGCCGGGATAACGACAGCTGGGATGAAATCACCACCGGGATGGAATCCCTTGGGTCTGGGCAGCACTGCCCTTCCAGGAGCTCCCGGATTGGGAATGGTCCCTGTGAGCAGCGAGATCCACGGAGCTGCACCAGCAGAGAGCCCGGGAAACGTTTCCTGGTGCTGGACAAGACACAACCGGTGATTCCTCCTGCCGGAGACTTGCTCCTGGAATGGCGGGGAGCCCTCGGGGAGACGGAGGAATCGGGATCTCTGCTCTCAAACCATCATCGTGTTCATTCCATCAGCCCTTCGTGGCGAGTCCCCAGGGAACAACCGCATTCCTGCCGCAGGCAAAGGACACGTTTCCCTGTGGAATATGGAAAACCCTTCCAAGATGAGCCCTCAGCACGCGTCCATTCGGCTCATCCTCGTGTCTTCTTCCCCAGCGTGCTCCCCACCTGCAGAGCCAAAGGCTCTCCCTTTCCATGCATTAATGCGCTTTCCTGACGGAGCCACTCTGCAGCCACCCAAGGAGAGAGAGGCCAAGAGCTCATCCTCTTCCTGACACCTTTCCAGCATGTTCTGGTCTACGATTTATCACTTCAGGGCCTTTGCTTTTGAGGCGAAAGAGTCTGTTTTCCAGAAAAAAAAGGAACTCTGCCAGCATCCCTGCTGACCCCAGGAACGCCAGAGCTCCCTTCTGACGTGGCTCTGAGCGGGGAACAAAGGAATCTGCTCCCGGACACCCCCACAGCCACAAGCCCTAACAGATTCCCGGGCACAAGGAGCCTTTCTCCGGAGGAAAATGCTGTAGGTGGGAGAAAGGCATCCACTGTGCTCCTGACGTCACCACCCTGCCGAGCCGAGAACTCGCTGAGTTTCGTGCTGCAAAGGTCTCGAAAAAGCCCCGAATCCATCTTTTCTGAGGGGACGGCAGCACTGAGGGCATGGAGAGGCCAGAGCAGAAGCAGAGCTGGTGCCCAGTCTGTTGCAGCCCCGTTTTGCCAGGAAAAGGTAACGGGATGCACCTGGATCAGGACAACCCCAAGCACAAATCCAGGCCGGACAATGAGGAGCACTGCAGGGAAGGATTTGGGGGTGTTGGTGGATGAGGAGCTCCACATTCCCTGGCCAGAACCACCCCCCCTCCCGTGTGTGGGCAGCAGGAAAGTGGGAATTCTGAATGGCTTCTTCCCACTGCCAGAAGGCAGGGATGGATGGGATCTTGGGAAGGAATTCCTGGCTGGGAGGGTGGGAAGGGGCTGGGCTGGAATTCCCAGAGCAGCTGTGGCTGCCCCTGGATCCCTGGCAGTGCCCAAGGCCAGGCTGGACATTGGGGCTGGGAGCAGCCTGGGACAGTGGGAGGTGTCCCTGCCCCTGGCAGGGGTGGGATGGGATGGGATTTAAGGTCCCTCCAACCCAAAGCATTCCAGCATTCCATGAGAACGGTGACCAATTCCTCTGAAGCAGAGGACGCATCCCCTTGGATGCGCAACAAAGCCACACCCCCAGGGAATTCCCTGCCAGCTCGGAGGAGCCCTGCTGCTTTGCTGAATTCCTGTCCTTCCACTTCCCACGGGGACAGGGAGCATCCCGAGGGGATCAGCTCCAGCCCTGCCCTCCTTACGGCTCCCGAAGGGACAGCAAAAAGACATTTTACGTTATCCTAGAACTAAAAATCCTCATATTTTGTGTAAGGGAAGAGCTGAGGGCAGCCGAGAGCTCGGGGGAATCACCTCCAGTCAGAATCCCAAATAACTGTCTGTTGTGTGACAAGGCTGGAATCCCACCCTCATCCTGCAGCTCTCCCGTCACGGATCATCTGCTTTCCAAACTCCCAGCTCCTCCAACAAAACAGACATTCCCTCTCCTTCCAAGGCCGTTTTCCTGGAGGCTCTCCCAAACACGCTCCGACATCTGCGGCACAGCCAGGCACTGAGTTCCCAAGGACCCTGCTGGAATCGGGCAGGCAGCCCGAGCTGTCTGGAATTCCACTTATCCAGAGGTTCCTCCACCTCTGCATCAGCTCTCAGGGGCGCAACTGCTCCAGTTTGGAGGGTCTGGAGTTCACGGTCTGCTCTGGAAAAACCGGGCTCAGGATGGGAGAGAAGCCAGCAGGACGGTGACCTGTCAGTACCATCGGGATTGAACACGGAACAAACATTGTGCCCTCTCCGCAGCTGGGAATTATTTCGGTTTGCCAGACCTGGATCATATTTTAGGAGACTTTTCTAATTAGTCTTGGAGTCAGTCACGGAAAAATGGCATTGGAGCGGTTCAGATCCCCAGGAGGAGCTGCAGCAGCAAGAGGAGCTCACGTCAGCTCTGAGGATTTGGGAAGGCACAAACCTTCTTCCCTCTCCCGACAGCTCGGCCAAGGATTTCTGGAGGTGCCAGCCTGGCACTTGGATCATTCCCCTCCAGCTCCAGTGGGAGCCAGCAGGAAGCTCTGAAGAGGTTTATTCCCTCTAAATTTGTAATGAAGAAATAGGATGGGTACGTTTTCCCTGGTTTTTTTTCCCTTCCAGCAGCCTCCGACGCCTCCCCGGAGAGCGCTCGGACCTTGGCCTGGAGCACAGGCAGCACATCCCAGAAAACAAAGCTGCCCGGGCAGCTTTCATCCTGGAAGGACGAAACAATTCCAAAAACAATGCTCAGGAAGGACATGAGCACCGGGGAGCTTCTTTTGTGCCGTTAAGAATCAGCTCAGGATCTGCAGCTCAGGGAATAACAGCCCCAAACACCGGCACCTGTGAATTCTCGGAATTCTCGGGGCTTTTGCAGGGTTTGGTTGTGAGCTTCAAAGGGAAAAAGACTGGAAACCCACCAAAAATAAGGGGGAAGGGTTCTAAGAGGGGGATTCTGCTCCTCTGCCCCTTGGCTTGTCCATAGCTGGAGTTCAAAGCCTCAAACCCCACCGAATTAAAGGCAAAAAAGGCCCAGAAGCCTCATTTCTGCTCTCTCCGTGATTATTCCAGGCTTGGTGTTTCCCTGCCCTTGTCGGAACCTCCATCAGCTTTTCCATCACCCCCAGCACTGGGTGAGGAGGAAAACACAGCTTCACCCTCCACAACGTGGCTGGGCTCAGGTTAAACTGGGGAAAAGGCTTGGGTTGGTTATTTTATAACCAGACACGGCCACCCCAGTGCCCAGCCCGGTGATTCGCACAGAAGAAAGCAGAAGTTTGGCTTTGCTAAGCAAAAATCCTGCTTTTTTTCCAAAGGAAAAAGGACTAACCACAGGCTGAGGTGTGTCTCCTCTCTCCCCTCCTCCCTCCAGCCCATCCACGTGTGCTCCTAGCAAATGAATCTTTAATTAAACATTTCGGAGAGCCTCCAAAGGGAGCCGAGATGGAACATCGGGAGCAGCCCTGACCTGCAGCTGTTAAAGAGACAGGGAGGGAAAAGGCTTTTCCCAATCCATAGGCTCCATCCGTGCAGGAAAGGAGCTTCAGGCTCTCCAGGACACGTCCTGAGCCGCTGGAAAGAGGTGCAGCTCCCAGAAAACCTCATTTTCACGTGGACAACCACGAGCAGCAGCGATGGATTCCCCTGAGCCCGGCTGGGATGACCAGAGATCCAAAGGGAGCCAGGCAAATCCGCACTTCTGGCTTTGAATCCGTCCAGCCCGGCTGCTCAGGCAGCGCTGATTCCCGCAGGAAGGAGCTTTCTGGGGAAGGAGAAGCCATCCTGCCCCTCCTGGCTCCTGAGGGAACGCTCACCTCCCTTTCGGAGGGGAATAATTAAAACAAACAAACCGGAGTAGGGACGGTTCCTTGATAATTCCAGGGCTGTTTGTGCAGCAAACACGGCTGAGGGCTGGGAGAATCCAACTGATCCCAGCTGAGAGAGGGATGGGACCACTGCTGCTCCTGCTTCATCCATGAGCTGGAGCACTGGGCCCATCTGGATCCAACTTCTGGGACTGAGGGGTGTGTGGAAGCCTTTTGTTTTAGAGCTGGGCCAGACAAAAAGGAGCAGGCGTGGAAAAAAGGGGAATAAATTCACTGCAGTGCTGTGAGAGCATCAGGATCCACCTGGGGGTTCCTTCAGGATGGGCTTGGAATGTTTCTCAGAGCTTTTATCAGAGAATCCTGGAATGGTCTGGGTTGGAGGGGATCTTAAGGACCATCCCATTCCATGGGCAGGGACACCTCCCACTGTCCCCAGCTGCTCCAAGTGTCCAGCCTGGCCTTGGACACTTCCAGGGATCCAGGGGCAGCCACAGCTGCTCTGGGAATTCCAGCCCAGCCAGGAAGTCCTTCTCCATATCCCATCCATCCCTGCCCTCTGGCACTGGGAAGCCATTCCCTGTGTCCTGTCCCTCCAGGCCTTGTCCCCAGTCCCTCTCCAGCTCTCCTGGAGCCCCTTTAGGCCCTGGAAGGGGCTCTGAGCTCTCCCTGGAGCCTTCCCTTCTCCAGGGGAACATTCCCAGCTCTCCCAGCCTGGCTCCAGAGCAGAGGGGCTCCAGCCCTGGGAGCAGCTCCGTGAGCTTCACTTTCCTCCCTTAATTTTGGGTAAGAATCATTCAAACTCTGTCCCTGCTGGAAACCCACGCTGGATTCACAGCAGGAAAATGTTCCCGAGCCAGGGCAGGGCAGAGACATTTCGTGCTGGCTGAGTTTGGGAGGCCTGAGCGATCCCAAGCCACCCCCAACTTCGAGCTAAGAAAAACTCCTGCCTAAAGCTCCAGCAGCTGGAGCAGACAGCCTGTTCTGGGAATGGGGAGGGAAGGCTTGGCTGCACCGACTCCATCCCCACGGGACTCTGGGAAAAGGGATGTCCAGGGGCAGAAGCAGCACAAGGTGGGAGATTTTCACCGGATGACCCAAGACAACAGGAGGAATCAAGGGAATGAAATGCTTGGAATTCCAAGCTGTGGGTGTAGGAGGGAAAGCTGGAATGTTAGGAACAACATGGACTGAGGACTGACAGGGACAGAGGACTGACACTGTGTCAGGCGCTGCTGGCATCTCTCTTTGGGGTTTTGGGGAGGAATTCTTCCCTGTGAGGGTGGGGAGGGGCTGGGATGGAATTCCCAGAGAAGCTGAGGCTGCCCCTGGATCCCTGGCAGGGATCCAAGGCCAGGTTGGATGAGGCTTGGAGCAGCCTGGGATAGCGGGAGGTGATCCTGCCCATGGATGGGGTGGCACTGGATGTTCCATAAGGATCCTTCCATCCCAAACCATTCTGTGGTGTTTGTGATCTTTCCTCATATCCCCTAAACCTCTGTAGGGATAAAGAGGATTTACATAGCTCTTTGCCACGGGAAATCCACAGAAACGGATCAGTATTCAGAGGAGTTTTAGAAACAATGGTGAGGAATTTATCCAAGATAAGACTGGGATCACAGACCTCCTCCTATTGTCTCCCAGAAATGTGGCACTGCCAGGACCTGGCGATCTTCTCCTGCCACACCAATACCCAGTTTGATCCCAAAACCACGGCACTCTCCATCCCAAACCGGCTTTGCCACGGAATTCCCTCAGGCTGATGCCTTAGGTTTGAACTTTTATATTTTTCAAATCCCGCACTGCCCGGTGCGTGACCCCGAGGTTTCCCGTGGCCCTTCAGCTGCTGCTCCCCCACGTAACAAACCCTCTCTGCGCCTGCGCTTCAGGGACACCTCGCTGTCCCAGGGCCCAAACCGAACTCCTCTGAGAGGAGGAGCAAACTCGGGGTAATGACATCGTTAACCAAAGTTGTAATTGCAGAATCAACCCTGATAGGCAAATGGGCCAAACTTACAAAAGGGTGAAGAACCCGTGAGCCAGGGTCCACCTCGGGCGGAGCCTTTGGGCTGCCCAGGGGCCGCCTCTGGAGGCCCTTCAAATAAACACCTGCTTTCCTTCTCCTGCTCCCGCCTGGCACCACGGTTCCAGCCCAGACGGCCACAAACATCGCCCTGCGGAAGGAGCAGCCACCCCCAAGGGGGATCGCAACCCTCCGCCCCTCTTCCCGGCGGGCACAGCTGCTCCTGTCTCCATGGAACGCTCCCCATCCCACATCCCGCCTCCCTGACGGGCGCAGCCCTCGCCGGCTCCTTCCCCTGGAAGGTTTCGGGGTGAGTAGGCTGGGAACACCTTCCCGTTTAATTAAGCTGCGGAGTTAATTCTGCAGTGACTCAGAGCTGCGTGGGGCTCCCGCCCCAGCAGCTCCTCCGAGTCTGGAATCCTGAGGGATTCCAGCAGCTCCTGCCTGGCACAGGACGCTCTCCGAGCCCTCCCGGCCGTTCCCTGCAGAGCCAGGGACACGATGCTGGGGGTTCACCACGCTCATGGATTAATTTTTTGGATGCTAGAAAGTGGATATTCCCATAAGGGAATGGTTTCCTAGGGAAAGGAATCTTCTCCCGTGGGTTGCAGCAGAGGCTGGTCCATAAACCTGGACCCACAGGCCCTCGCAGACCCCCTGGCACCCCACTAAGGGGGTCTGGGGGAGTCCCTGCACTGTCCCTCTCCTCTGCCAAAGCCGTGGCAAGGGGGGACCTCAGCTCCTGCTCCTCTCCCCACCAGAGGGGTCTCAGTCACCCCTTTATCCCCCACCCAAGGGGTCTGAGGGAGCTCCAGCTGCCGCCTTCCCTCTGCGAAAGAGACTGGGGTGCCCCTCAGCCCCCTCCCCTTAAGGGCTGGGGTCCCCCCTCAGGGGCCTGGGGGTCCCTCAAGCCCCCCCAGGAATGGGGGGGGTCCCCCTGCTCCTCTTCGGGGGTCGAGGTCCCTCGGCTCCCCCTTCTGAGCCTGGGGACCCTCATCCCCCCCCAAAGGGGTCCCCAGCCCCCTCAGGGACCAGGGGGCCGCCCAGCTCCCTCTTAAGGGGACTGGGGGAAGTCCCCTCAGCGTCCCCCCTCCGCCCCCGCCCCAGAGACCGTGGCCTCCTCAGGGGTCGAGGTCCCCCCTCAATGTCCCTTCAAGGACCGAGGTCCCTTCACTCCCCGCCAGGGACTGAGGTCTCTCAGCCCCCTCTCAGCCCCCTGAGGGCTCGGGGTCCCGCATCCCCCATCAGGGACCGGGGTGTCCCTCACTCCCCCTGAGGGGCCGAGGTCTCTCAGGGCCCCCCTCGGACCCTTCAGGGCTCGGGCGGTCCCTACGCCCCCCCCCCCCCCCCCCGCGGGGCCGGCCCGCCCCTCAGCGG
>VZTI01005757.1:54779-70604 GCA_013397865.1 Struthidea cinerea | reverse complement strand
TATTTTTATTTTTATTTTTATTTTTATTTTTATTTTTATTTTTATTTTTATTTTTATTTTTATTTTTATTTTTATTTTTATTTTTATTTTTATTTGTATTTGTATTTTTATTTTTATTTTTATTTGTATTTGTATTTGTATTTTTATTTGTATTTGTATTTGTATTTTTATTTGTATTTGTATCTTTATATTTATATTTATCTTTTTTTAATCTTTTTTAAAATTTTTATTTTTAATGTGTTTCCGTGGGACATCACGGCACAGACTCTCTGGAATTGCCCCAGCTCCCAGCAGAGCCGAGCTGGCTCCCTGCTGGAGCAGGGATCAGGAGGAGCCTCCCAGGAGGTGCTTTTTTAACCCGTGAAATGATGAAACGGGTGCAAATCCCCCTGTGGGGACTGGCTCCCCCGTAGCAAACAGGAGGGAATCCCCTGGAGCAGTTCCCACATTTTCGATTCCTCCGCTCCTGGATCTGATGGAATGAAGTAGAAGATATTAGGAAAATGACATCTCTGCCCAAATCCCTTGGGTTTACTCTAAACCCTTTGTTTTCCAGCTGTCTTCCCTTCGCTTTGCCACCAGGATGAACTGGGTGACAGCAGAGCCTGTCCCCAACGAGCCCTTTTACCGGGAGGTACGGGCAGCAGGGGCTGGAGGGAGGGAGGGGGGCTCTCCCAGATTCCTTCATATTTAGGATAACAGCCTTAAAAACCAGAGGGATTTGGGTAGTTTAATGAACGACCCTTCCCCAGCCGAGCTGACGCTGCTGGTTTAGGTGGGTGATAAAAGGGATCAATAAAAGGGATCGATATTAATCCCTTTTTTGGGTACTGGATTACAGTTCCCTGTTCTCAGGCACAGCCACGCAGGTGCTCACATCTTCCCTGACACCTGGGAATTCTTTCTCCTGCATATCCCAGCTTTTTCTGATGGGATTCAGCTCTCAACGGAGAGATTTTATTGGGAATGATTCCCCTGATGTGCAGGGAAATCCTCTCCAGTCCTCCTGCAGCTTTGTCCCCGTTGCTGCTGGTAACAGAACGGCTTCTCCACAATTAGCAAACTTGGTTAATCGAGGAAATCGTTTAAAAGGAAAGGAGCTCAGGATTTTAGATGCCCCGAGTGCACTTTCAGAGTGAAAAACAAACTGGAGGAGCTGAAATTGGAAGGGAGCTTTGTGCTTTGGTCCTCCAGAGGTCACTTCAAAGCGGCTCAGCGCCCACTTCTCCCCGAATCCCAAGATTTTGTTATACTCATTTCCTGGAAACACATTTGAAATAGTGAATCCTTGGAGATATTCCATGGATATGGAGAAATTCAGTCAAATACAGCACGGGGAAGTCTCTCCTTTGTCCCAGTTCACGTCAGAGCTGCTGAGTTCAGGGCAGGGGTGAGCCCTGCACAGTGCTGGCCTTCCGGGATAACATCCCAGGGCCCAGAACTCGATGGTCCCTGCGATTCCAGCTCGGGAAATCATCACATCATGAAGCAGGCGGCCCTTCTTTGATGGCCTGGGCAGGCTGTGCAGGCAGGACCCAGCAGAAACCGTCCCGCTGGGGGCTCATCAAAGGCAGAATGATTTCCAGACCCACGAATTCCCTGCTGCAAGCCCCGAGGGAGCTGGGATCCAGCTGGGATGTTGTCCAGCAGCCAGTTTCGTGCTGGTTTTAGCAGGGTTTTTTCCCCCCAATATAATTCAGTCACTCGCTCACCATTTTTTTCCTGTTAGGCATCAGTGAAGGCTTTGGAGGAGGAGATCCAGCTCCTGAAGCAGGAGCTGATCATGCAGGACTGCTTGGTGAGGAGCACTGAACTCGGTGTCCAGGGGGGCTGTGTCCTTCCTTCTGCTTCCAGCACCATCCCTTGGGGCTTAGGGAAACCTCCAAAGATCCCACACGGAGGGACTGTGTTGGAATTTCAATCCCCAGCCACTGGAGATGGTTTTTTCCAGGCTCCTGATGCCTTTCTGTTGGTTGGTTGCTCCCAAATCCCATCTCCTGCCCAGTCAGGTGATGAGAATCCCAAGCAGAACTGGGCACAGCAATGCCAGGTGTTTGCCAGACCAGTGGAATCCCAAAATTCCAGAACGGTTTGGGTTGAAGGGACCTTGAGGATCATCCCATCCCACCTCCTGCCATGGGCAGGGACACCTCCCACTGTCCCAGGCTGCTCCAAGCCCCAATGTCCAGCCTGGCCTTGGACACTGCCAGGGATCCAGGGGCAGCCACAGCTGCTCTGGGCATCCTGTGCCACCCTCACAGCCAGGAATTCCTTCCTTAAATCCAGCCTGAATCTCCCCTCTAAAGGGCAGTTTAAAACCATCCCTCCTTGTCCCACCAGGGCAGGACCTGCTCAGAGCTTTGTCCCCGTTGTTCTCACAGGCCCCTCCACTGTTTGTAACTCCCTGATTCTCACTTTTCCATCTTTTTTTTTTTAAGGCAAATCGTTCCTTCATGAGTTACAAGCCCCTGACTACAGCCCAGAGAGCAGAAATCAGATCTCAAGTGCAGAAGTACCTCAGAGGAGTCATTAAGGAAATCGATGTAAGCAGTGGGAAAAGGGCTGAAATCCTGATTCCATCCCGTTTTCCTCCGAGAGAGGAGCAGCGAAAACGCCTTGTGAAGAGGCTGTTTCCCACCCCAAACCCACCACAGACCTGTAATTTCATTTCTTTCTGCATGCTAAGTGTGTTGCGTGTTTTCATTCCGTTTCTGCTGCTTTGGAAGCTCCAGGAGACTTCCCCTCAGTCTTAAACCCCTTTAAACTGATTTTTTTGGAACTCCTTTACGGAATGAACCCCGAAACTGACGGCTTTGTACCTCTCTTCCTCAGATAGTGAACGTCAGGCAGATCCAGGAGGTGTTCAGACAGTTCAAAGTGATTGTAAGGTAAGTTCATGGGATTCCAGACGGGTTTGGGTTGGGAAGAGCCTTAAGGATCATCCCATTCCATGGGATCCCATCCCATGGGCAGGGACACCTCCAGGGTGCTCCGAGCCCCGTCCAGCCTGGATGAAAGGTTCAGACAAGGTGATGATGGCACTGAGCAGAGTGGCTCAGTGGCTTCATGTGGACCATTAAAAGCTTCTGGAAAGTATTGAAACAACCATCAAAAAACTTCAACATCCACGATCCCTAAAGGAATGTCGTGGAAAAGGAGAGCAAGGGAGCGGGCAAAGGTTGTGATGGGGAGGCACGGGAGCGGTGTCGAGGGATAAAATCACAGGGAAAAGGTGTTTTCCTTTGGGAATCTGACCCTGGCAGGGGTCCCAGGTGTGTCTGTGTGGGATGGGATTCCTGAAGGGCTGGTTTTCCCGCAGGCAACAGGAGGAAGAAGTGGAGTTCAGGCTGCGGAGCAAGTACGGGCTGAGGCGCGGAGACTTCGCTGCCGACTCCGACTCTGAGGCCGAGGCTGAGTCGAGCTCTGAGCTGCACATTGAGGAGGCTGAGGAGGATCAGGAGGGCACGGTAATTCTGGGGCTTGACCTGACCCTGAATCCACCTTAGAACTGCTCCTTTGCTGCCAAAATGGGAATTGCCTCCAATGCAGCTTTTCCCTGTTGGAATCAAACTCAGAAACGTCACTGGGGTGTTCATCAAAAAAATGTGTTCAGAGCAGAGATGCAGCGTTAAAAAAGAGGAATTCCTGTCAGCAGAGGGATTTAATTGGGCCCTTTATCTGCACAGAATAATTTATTAAATGGGGATTAGAATCCCAGAAGGATTTGGGTTGGAAAGGATGTTAAAGATCATCCCGTTCCGTTGGGTGTTAGCTCCCACTATCCCACTTTGCTCCAAACCAAATCCAGCCTGGCCTTGGGCACTGCCAGGCATCCAGGGGCAGCCACAGCTGCTCTGGGCACCCTGTGCCAGGGCCTCCCCACCCTCCCAGCCAGGAATTCCTTCCCAAGATCCCATTTAAACGGGCCCCCTTTCAGTTTGAAGCCACCTCCCCTTGTCCTGTACCAAGTGACCTGTCCGGCACTGGCGTGGGGAGGGCGAGGTCCTGCCTCAGCTGAGATCCATCCCCTTGTTAATCCTCCTCACTTCTGGAGCCAAGTGCAGATATCACACACAATCCATAAACCCATAAATCCATAAATCCTGCCCTGGGCTCTCACAGAGTTCTTAATTCCCAGGTGAGGCTGGACCAGGGGAGGGAGGGTCTCAGTTTCGCCCTGTTCTTCTTTCGTTTTCTTGTTTCCCCTGAGCCCGTTTTACTCAGAGTTTGAATTTGAAAGCAGGAGACGTGAAGTTCTCTTCACTCTTGGATGTTTATTGTATCTTATCTCTAACCCAGCTGCACAGAGACTGCTCTCTGAGTTAACAAGGTGGAGAAATTGGCACCTGAGTGCTACTTCTGAGGTCTTTTATACTCCAATCTACCCAATTCCAGATTGCAAAGTAACGTTTGTACTTAAAACCCAATGAGTATTAAAAACCTGACCCGCAGTGTGGATTTCCTGAACCAATACCAGAAAACTCAGGTTGGTGAAGGAGAAACAAGAAAGAAGAAGCACAAATCCACACCCCAAATTCTCCATCTTGTTACATATACACATTACTATATTCCATAAACCTAAATCCTGTATCTCCACATATTCCCCCCAGTGACATAACTTTAATCACAGACCAGCAATCCCAGTGCTATCACACAATCTGGGAAGTTTTTCCCAAGGCCTGAGGTCAGACGGAGCGTGCTTTGGAGGATCATTGCTTGTCAGAGGAGAAGGAATGGAATTCTCAGAGTTCAGGGCTCCAACAGGAGGAGCTGCTGGGCGAGGCCCGGAAGCTTCCATGGTGCAGCCACGTGGGTTACTCCTCTCTGCTTCCAGGAGAGCGGAGATGAAGGGGATGAGGATTCGGAGCAGGAGGAGGACGAAGAAGCTCTTGAGGGAAGTCCTCCTGTATCCCCCGTTCCCGGTGGGAAGAAGGAAGCCAAGAAGGGCGAGGAGCAGCTCACGTGAGTCAAGCACTCGGACACCTCTCCTTACCTCTGATAATCACGGAATCGTGGAAGTGTCAGGATTGGAAAAGCCCTCCGAGGTCATCCAGTCCAACCATCCCCCAGCACTGCCAAGGCCAGCACTGCCCCGTGTCCCCAGTGCCACATCCACAGGGATTTAAATCCCTCCAGCAATGGGGCCTCCCCCCTGCCCTGGGCAGCTGTGTCAGGGCTGGGCAGCCCTTTCCATGAGGAATGTTCCCAACATCCACCCTGAGCCTCCCCTGGCCCAGCCTGAGGCTGTTCCCTCTCCTCCTGTCCCTGTTCCCTGGCTCCTGCTGTCACCCCAGGGCCTGTCCCAGCTGCTGTCCCCAACCCTCGAGGTGCCCCAAGTGCCAGACCCAGCAGTTCCCAGAGCCCAGCTCTGGTCAGGCAGGAATGTGCAGCCCACGGAGGAAGGAATGGAACGGAGGGAGCTGGGAGGGCAGCAGAGAAGGGGAAGAGATTTGGGGAGGGAAGGGGGAACGGTCAGTCCTGAGCAGAGGAAGAGCCTTCGGTTTACAGAAGTAAATCCCTGCTTGGTTCCTTGCTGACGTTTCCCCGCAGTGCTCGTGGCGGGGAGCAGAGGAAGCACCGAGGCTGTGGGGGCCACGTGAGCCCTGGGCTCTGCTGGGCTCTTCTGGTTCTGAGAGAGGCACCAGGAGACGTGGCCAACGCTCCTCTGTCTGTGTTCCAAGCCCCACTCTCCTCTCACACTATTCTTCAGGAAGGAATTCCTGGCTGGGAGGGTGGGCAGGCCCTGCCACAGGGTGCCCAGAGCAGCTGTGGCTGCCCCTGGATCCCTGGCAGTGCCCAAGGCCAGGCTGGACACTGGGGCTTGGAGCAGCCTGGGACAGTGGGAGGTGTCCCTGCCATGGCAGGGGTGGCACTGGATGGGCTTTGAGGTCCCTTCCAACTCAAACCATTCCAGGATTCCATGATGGTTCTGTTCCCTGCAGTTGAGGCTGGAGGGGTTTGTGGAGGGAAAGGAGCAGGGAACCAGGCTGGGTGTAAATGTGGGGTTGGACCAAATCCTTGGAGAATTCTTTTGGAGAGGGTTATCCTTTGTCCAGGCATGCCCAGAGCTGGACAGGGCGGGACTGTTGTCCCTGTGATCCTCCTCAAGAGAGCTCATCCGGCCTGGCCTGTATTCCAAAGTTCCTTTGCTCTAAGAATGAAGGATTTTGTGGGAACAAGGCTGATTTTATTCCTTGCCACTGGATATTTCCCTGGAAACTCTCGTAGCAGCTACCTCAGATCACCGGTTTTGAAATCAGCAAAGCCAAACCCGCTGCAGGCTTTGGTTCCGGATTCCTCTGGTGAGGAAATGAACGAACCTGGTTCACCTTGTCCCCGCTTTCCAGGAGGGAAAGAGGAGGGAGCTCTCCTCCTGAGCCAGGCCAGGATGAATCCTCACCGTTAAAAAGTCCCACCAAGGATGTGGATGAGGAAGAGGAAGGATATTTGCAGGACAGTGATGATGAGGCCTCAATCTCATCTTCAGAGGAGGATTTCCAGAAGCCCAGGTAGGTTTTCCCTGTGAGGGAGTAAATCCCCTTTTCCAGAGGGTGGTTTACCCTGGAATGATGGGATTGTGTTCCCTGAGTGCGACTGCAAGGGAAGGGCAGAGATTTGGAGATCTTCAGGGGATGCAGGACATGAGTGGTGCTGGGAACACGCTGAGCTCCAGGTGATGGTGCTGAGGGTCACCTCTGTGCTTCGAGCTCTGCCCTGGCCAGTTGCTCTTGAAATTTTTTTAAATTTTAATTAATTTCATTTCTTTAATTCCATTTTATTTGATTGATTCAATTCTTTAATCTCTGAAAATTTCAGCATCCCTTTGGGGAGTGGGAAAACTGCAGGGAGACCTCACATCCAGCCAGAAATCCCCACAGGCATGGAAATGGGTCAATAGGATCATGGAATTCCAGGCTGGTTGGGTTGGAGGGGAACTTAGGGATCATGCCATCCCACCCCTGCCATGGCAGGGATACCTCCCACTGTCCCAGGCTGCTCCCAGCCCCAATGTCCAGCCTGGCCTTGGGCACTGCCAGGGATCCAGGGGCAGCCACAGCTGCTCTGGGAGTTCCAGCCCAGCCAGGAATTCCTTCCCAAGATCCCATCCATCCCTGCCCTCTGGCAGTGGGAAGCCATTCCCTGTGTCCTGTCCCTCCAGCCCTTGTCCCCAGTCCCTCTCCAGCTCTCCTGGAGCCCCTTTAGGCCCTGCAAGGGGCTCGGAGCTCTCCCTGGAGCCTTCTCTTCTCCAGGTGAACATTCCCAGCTCTCCCAGCCCGGCTCCAGCCCTGGAGCAGCTCCGGGGCCTCCTCTGGGCTCTCTCCAGCAGCTCCAGGTCCTGGTGCTGTTGGCCCCGGGGCTGGGGCAGCTCTGCAGGTGGGGTCTCACCCGAGTGGGGCAGAATCCCCCATTCCCAGCTGCCCACGCTGGGGCTCAGCCCAGGATGTGGCTTCTGGATTCCAGCGGAGCAGCGAGGCTGTCACAGGGGAATCCTCTCCTGGAGCTCCTCACCCCGATTCCCTTCCCTCCTGCGGGATTTGTGTCGCTCCGGCACTGCCGGGGCTGGCAGGAGAGGCTGCTGCAGCCGCAGCTCGGAGCTGGCACATCCCAGGGCACTTCCAGCAGCTCGGAGCTGGCACATCCCGGGGCACTTCCAGCAGCTCGGAGCTGGCACATCCCGGGGCACTTCCAGCAGCTCGGAGCTGGCACATCCCGGGGCACTTCCAGCAGCTCGGAGCTGGCACATCCCGGGGCACTTCCAGCAGCTCGGAGCTGGCTCCGGGAGCTGCAGCTGTGGCACTTTGCCCAGGGGCTGTTGTTTACAGCCCTGTGCCAGCGCTTTGGCACGGGAACAGCGTCACACAGCCCTGGAGGAGCTGGAAAATGCCCTTAAGAGGTCACTCGGGGAAGGCAGGAGTTGGAATTTGGCTTCGCCCAGGCTGCAGTGAGGAACGTGGAGCCTCCTGGGTACCTGTGTTGGAAGGAGATGAGCTTTAAGGTCCACCCCCAGCCCAACTCATTCCATGATTTTCTGTTCCTCCCTGCTGCTCCCAACTCCATCCTGCTCTCCAGGAGCACCAGCAGCATCCGTGGGCTGTGACATTCTCCCTTCCTTTGCCCGGAGTGCTTCCCACTGGAATAGCACCAGCTGTTCACGGGGGCACGGTGGCATCACGGCAAAGTCAGGAATGGCACTCGGGATTCACACTTGGAATTCCCACGGCATGGCAGCAGCGCCGTGGAGCCGGCCAGGGCTCGGAGCCGTGGGGTTTGGCTGGTGGAAGGGACGGATCCGTGCTGGGAATCCAGCCTGGGAAGGGCACAGCGTTTGTTTAACAATGGGGAGGAACAATATCCATTCTTTCTGTGGAACTTCAATCCATGAAAGGCCGGCCTTCCAGGGAATGCTCAGTTCTGAGGCATCTCCTGAGGAATATGGTGTCCGTGTGGAGGACTTGGTTCTGGGAGCAGCCTGGGTGTTGGGGCTGGCACGGGAACGGTGCCGGGGAGCAGCCAGGACAGAGAGACCCCGAAGGAACCCAGGGAAATCCCATCCAACCTCAGTTGAAATCCTGTGTCCAGCTCTGGGCCCCTCGTGACAAGAGGGACACTGAGGGGCTGGAGCGTGTCCAGGGAAGAGAACGGAGCTGGGAAGGGGCTGGAGCCCCAGGAGCGGCTGAGGGAGCTGGGAAAGGGGCTCAGCCTGGAGAAAAGGAGGCTCAGGGGGGACCTTGTGGCTCTGCACAACTCCCTGACAGGAGGGGGCAGCCGGGGGGGTCGGGCTCTGCTCCCAGGGAATGGGGACAGGAGGAGAGGGAACGGCTTCGGGCTGTGGCAGGGGAGGGGCAGGGTGGATATTGGGAATATTCCTCCTGGAAAGGGTGGTCAGGCACTGGCAGGGACAGCCCAGGTGGAGTCCACATTGCTGGAGGGATTTCAGAGCCCTGTGGATGTGGCACTTGGGGACACGGTCAGGGGTGGCCTCGGCAGTGCTGGGGGACAGTTGGACTCCAGGATCGTGGAGGGCTTTTCCAAGCTGAGCCATTCCGTGGCTCCATGCTGCGGGGCAGGACGGAGTGACCTCCCGTGTCTGTGTCCACTTTCAGGTCCCCTCCACCCAAGCAAGAGGCGTTTGAGCTGTTTAAGAAGGAGGCTGGAAGGGAGATCCACCGGATCTTCAGGGAGAACAAGAGAATCCTCATCTCCAGGAGGAAGAGAAGGCATTCCGTGGCACACAGGATCAACCACAGCAAGCAGCAGATGGAGGGAATCACGGCGGCTCTGGAGGCGCAGAAGAGTCAGGAGGGTGAGGAGGCAGCGTGGGACAGAGGGATGGAGCTCTGGGCTTCAGGGAATTCTGGGTGGTCACAGATTCCAGAATGGCTTGGGTGGGAAGGTCCAATCCCACCCCTGCCATGGGCAGGGACACCTCCCACTATCCCAGGCTGCTCCAAACCAAATCCAACCCGGCCTTGGGTACTGCCAGGGATCCAAGGCCAGCCACAGCTTCTCTGGAACATCCAATCCAGCCCCTCCTCACCCTCCCAGCCAGGAATTCCTTCCCAGTATCCCATCTAAACAATCCCAGGGATTTTTCCCCTGGGAGCCACGTCAGACCCTCCATCAGGGTGCCACATCTGCAGAGCCCTGTCGCTGCTCTCCGCCCTCACCAGGACCTGCCCTTCCTTTCCTTCCCCTCCAGGAGAAGTTGCGGATGACACAGGAGAGGTGAGCATCGAGGAGAAGGAGCATTCCCTCATCCTGAAGCTGAAGGAGCTGAAGGAGGAGCACAGGGCTGGCTTTGCCGAGCTGCAGGACCTGAAGGCAGAGATCCAGTACTGCCAGCAGCTCGTGGATAAGTGCCGGAAAAGGCTCATCTCAGGTGCGGAGCTCCAGGGCCCAGCAGCCTCCAGGTTATCCGGGATAAATCCAGGCTGGAGCACTCGCAGACACCACGGAACGCCGGAATGGTTGGGGTTGGAAGGGACCTGAAAGCCCATCCAGTTCCAATCCCCTGCCACCATCCCAGGCTGCTCCCAGCCCCAATGTCCAGCCTGGCCTTGGGCACTGCCAGGGATCCAGGGGCAGCCACAGCTGCTCTGGGAATTCCAGCCCAGCCCTCCCCACCCTCCCAGCCGGGAATTCCTTCCCAAGATCCCATCCATCCCTGCCCTCTGGCAGTGGGAAGCCATTCCCTGTGTCCTGTCCCTCCAGCCCTTGCCAAAGTTACCATCCTCTGTTGTCCTTTTTCCTGTTGCCTTCCAGACTGGATTTTATCCGTGCTCACGTGGGGTTTTCTGACCTAACCTCCAACTGCTGCAGCTCCTCCCTCCCAGACTATGTCCCTCTGCTCCCTGGGCACACCACGACGTGGGGGGAGAAGCCTCCCACAAGGAATTTTCCAGCAGTGCTCCCACTGCTGGCCCTGGATCTCATCCCTGATTTTATTTCCTAGAGGTGCTGGTTAAGGAATTGCCCTGGGACAGGGCTTGGGCTCTGGATTCCCGACATTTCCTCTGTCCCTGTGTGATTTCCAGGTTCTTTTCTTGTCAGGGAAAAGAGCTTGGCCACAGCTCTGCTGGGGAAATCCCTGGAAATCCCTGGTGGGCTCCACCTTGGAATCTGTGCATTCAAACGGCCCCTGCCGTATCCCTGGATTTGCCTCTCTGATGGAAGCCAGTCCCTGCCGGAATTCCAGAGCCCCAAACACTCGGACGCTGTGCACATGGCAACGTTTGCCAGGGGACAGCCTGGATCCGTCAGAGCGTCCCACGCTGGAAGAAACGCACGGATCATTCCCGGGATAAACAGGGCCCAGTCCCAACTCTGCCCCTGGGGCCCGCTGGATCCGGGCTTGGCATTTTTGGGTGCTCCAGGTGTTTGTTCAGACATCCAGGACTCACCCGGATCAGGAGGGGAGTGCCTGGGAAGTGCTCGGGATGGATAAGGATGCAATTCCCACCTGCTGCGTGTTCTCACTGGCTATTATGGGATGGCAAGCGGCTGTGCTTGAGCGTGTGGGGTTGAAATCCGAGCCCAAGACGTGCTGCTCATTCCCAAGGGATTCTGCGGGCTGCGGGAACGGTGCCTTCTCATGGCCAGGGCACTGTCCCCAGAGCCGGCCACCACCTCCCGGCCACCCCAGCACAGCCAACAGCCTCCTTAAATGAACTTTTCCAATCACTTAAACTCAAAATCCTGGAGTTCTGAGCTGTCCGAGGGTTTAAGGGCACCGAGATCCCGCCTGATCCATAGGGAGGACCAGCCCACGATGTCTCGTGGGTCATTAATTACAGCCGTTAATTGCCCCTCTTTGCTTTGCAGAGTTTGAGATCTGGTACAAGGAATCCTTCCTTATCCCCGAACACCTGCGGGAAGCTCTGAAGCCCGGTGGGAAAATCAGAGCGGGAATGATTCCCACGGACAGAGTCACGTGCCTGGTGAGTTATCCCAGAGTTCTGCCCGTTCTCCTCACAGGGAGACGCGGGGGGTGGTGAGGGAGTCAGGGAGCCTGTGGAGGGAGGAGGAGAAGGAGAAGGAGGAGGAGGAGAAGGAGGAGGAGAAGGAGAAGAAGGAGAAGAAGGAGAAGAAGGAGAAGGAGAAGGAGGAGGAGGAGAAGGAGAAGGAGAAGGAGAAGGAGGAGGAGCTGGAGCTCTGTGAGGCACAGAGGGAATATCTGGAGCCACATCCTGCTGCCACATTCCCTGCGCCGTGTAGAGGCTAAATCAGGACAGTGACGGAGGCACCTGGGCGTCTGTGGAATATCAGGAGCTGGGCAAGGTGCCCGGGGCTGCAGGGGTGGTTGGGAGCCTGATTCCCAGCCCGTGGGATCCGAGGTTTGCAGCCAAACCCTCGTGGCACTGCTCGGTGCCAGTCCCGTGGTAGGAGCCACCACTGTGGGGGCCGGGGGCTTTTCTCATCCTGACAAAACACGTTCTGGTTCAAATTCCCATTTCCCGGAATTCTTGCCTCAAAAGAAGTGTGACCAGAAGGAAAGGAGGGAATTCTGCCCCTCTGAGGTGAGACCCCACCTGCAGAGCTGCCCCAGCCCCGGGGCAAACAGCACCAGGACCTGGAGCTGCTGGAGAGAGCCCAGAGGAGGCCCCGGAGCTGCTGCAGGGCTGGAGCCAGGCTGGGACAGCTGGGAATGTTCATTTTCCCTGTGGGAAAGTCCCAACCCTCGCAGGTTTTTGCCCAAAGCTGCTCCTCCAAGGTGTGAAAAGGGGAACCTCTCACTTCCAAGGCTCTCCCTGGCTGCACTGGTGTTTGGTGCAGCCAACGGGATCGTTGTCCCAGGCCTCCGGGTGTGGGTTCTGCACGTGGAACGGGGAACGCTTTTCCTGGCAGGATGAAGATGAGCAGGACAGGTTTGAGCGGATGCAGGAGATGGTGCTGCCAGACTGCCCGGGCTCCGTGTCCTTCTACAGGGCCAGGATGAAGACGGATCAAAAGGTAACCCCAGCTGGGCCAGGGAGAATCCCAGAATGGACTGGGATGAAAGGGACCTTAAGGATCACCCAGTGCCACCCCTGGATGGGCAGGGACACCTTCCACTGTCCCAGGCTGCTCCAGGCCCCAGTGTCCAGCCTGGCCAGAACAAATTCCCCCAGAGAGAGCCGGGAATGTTCCCCTGGAGAAGGGAAGGCTCCAGGGAGAGCTCAGAGCCCCTTCCAGGGCCTAAAGGGGCTCCAGGAGAGCTGGAGAGGGACTGGGGACAAGGGCTGGAGGGACAGGACCCAGGGAATGGCTTCCCACTGCCAGAGGGCAGGGATGGATGGGATCTTGGGAACTGGGAATTCCTGGCTGGGAGGGTGGGGAGGGGCTGGGCTGGAATTCCCAGAGCAGCTGTGGCTGCCCCTGGATCCCTGGCAGTGCCCAAGGCCAGGCTGGACACTGGGGCTGGGAGCAGCCTGGGACAGTGGGAGCTGACCCTGCCATGGCAGGGGTGGGACTGGGATAATCCTTAAAGTCCCTTCCAACTGAAATCCTTCTGGGATTCCATGGAAGCACCTCAAAAGCAGCTTTTCAGTGCTCCAGAGAACCTCCCAGGGATTCCTGTCCCCTCCTTGGAGCCTGCTGGGATCTGCTGTCAGCAGAGCAATGCTGCCGTGATGGGGATTTTCCCAGCTTTTTCCAGCACCACCTGGAAAGCCTGGGAAGGTGTTTGGGTTTATTTTTCAGGAGAAAAGCTTTTCCAGGTGAGAGCTGTGCTCTGAGAGCCGAGCTGAGGTCAGTGATCCCTTTGTGTTCCCTGTTCCCAGCACACCTTCAACAGGACCATGGCGGCCCTCCGGAAAATGAGCAGGAAACCCGGCCTGGTCACGGCTGCTGGGAAGAAGAAAGCCCTGTCCTTCCTGCCCATCACATAGCCTGGATCCCAGCGTTCCCCAGGGAATGGCACCTCAGGAAGTGCCTCCTGCTTGCGCCCACCATTGATTGACAAGAATAAACAGCAGGAACAGCGAACCACGCAACCTTTGGGCAGGCAGGAGTCACTGGGAATCGATCCTGCTGTTTGGACAGGCCACGGGCCAGGCGGCTCCAACAGCACCGCTGGTTTTCCTGAGCCTCTGGAAAAGGCAGGGTCACGGCAGAGAGGCTGCTGTGGAGAACCCAGGCTGCTCCCGATTCCCTCCTTCCTGGCGCTGCAGCTGCAGGACTCCCGGGCTTGTTCCCTCTGGAGCAACAAGTCACGGCTTGGCCTGTGGGATCTGCCTGGAGAAGGGAATGGAACAGAGATTCATTTCTGGGTAATCATGGAGTGGTTTGGGTTGGAAAAGCCCTCCAAATGGAGTCCAACCATTCCCCCAGCACTGCCAAGGCCACCCTGCCCCGTGTCCCCAATGCCACATCCACAGGGCTTTGAAATCCCTCCAGCCATGGGGGCTCCACCCCTGCCCTGGGCAGCTGTGCCAGGGCCGGACAGCCCTTTCCAGGAGGAATATTCCCAATATCCAACCTAAACCTCCCCTTGAGGCCGTTTCCTCTTGTCCTGTCACCCGGGAGCAGAGCCCAACCCCTCGTGCCTCCAGCCTTTGTCCAGGGAATTCCCGAGAGCCAGAAGGTGCCCCCGGAGCCTCCTTTTCTCCAGGACGAGCCCCTCCAGCTCCCTCACAATTACTTGGGAGGCTGGCAGAAGGATGCTGAGAGCCCCAAAGGCAACCCCCCGCAGCTGTCGGGAACATCCCGCTGCCAAAACCAGCACCAGCCCTGCTGGGAGCATCCCTCATTCAGGCATCCCGGATTTCCCACGCGCCGCCCCCACGGACACGGAAAACCGGGAGAGTGAATGAACCCGCGGTGTCCAGTTTGCTTTAATCCACCGGAGCTTCCTTCTGTCCCCTGGAAGGGCACCGGGGAGCATCCCAGAAATCCCCTTTTCCTCCTAACGACCCATTGCAGAGGCTCAGAGAGCTGCTGGGAATCCAAGGCAGGCTGGATTTCCCAAGGAAAGGCTTCCACGCGGCTGGAACGGAGCCTTCCTTTGTCCTTCCCTCCACCCGCCCCTCCTCTGCTTCCCAGCCCATCCCTGTGGGTCCCTCCTGCCCACACCGTGCTCCCAAAGCTGGGGAAATCCCAGAAGTCTCCATATTGGAAGCTGTAAATGTGGTTTGGAGGGTCCCACGTGAGCAGCTGGGTCTCCTCAAGTGCTCCAGCACCGTTCCACGGAGGAGCTCTGCCAGGGTTTGGGAAGGTGGGAAATGACCTGTGGAAGGAAAAGAGGGGCTTTAGTGATTTTTAGGGCAAATGGGGCCCGGAACAGCCGCGGGGATCTGGTGCCAAGGGGTGCCGGTGTCCGGGCCGTGATTCCAGGGTGTCATCCTGGGGGTGCTCCTGATCCTGGAGGAGATCCCGGCCTGCCAGTGATGCCTGTGTTCCAGGAACCCCAGATGTGTTGGGGTCCTGTGGTGCCAGTGTCTGGGAGTGCCGGCGATCCCGGGGGTGATCCCGGGGGTGTTGGCACTGGGCTGTGGATGATCCCGGGGTGCCGGTGCTCCAGGGTATGGGAGATGCCAGGGAAGCAGCTGATCCCAGGTTCCCGAGGTGCTGGTGATGCCAAGTGTGACACCAGGGAGATCCTGGTGCGGTCCCGGGGAGATCCCAGTGCTCCTGGGGGTGATCCCAGTGTGATGCTGAGGAGATCCCGGCAAGATCCTGCCTGTCCCGTGAGCGATCCAGGTGTAGCCCTGGTGATCCTGGCAGTCCTGCAGCTCATCCGGGTGTGGCCCCAGTGATCTCCCACCTGATCCTGGTGAGATCCTGAGGATTCCAGGATCGATCCCAAGGAGATCCTGCGGCCAGTCCCGGTGTGGCCCCAGGGGAATCCCACTGAGATCCCGGGAACAGCGTGGCTGAACCTGGTGTGGCCCTGGTGATCCCAAGAGATGATCCTGGTACGGTCCTGGTGATCCTGGGGAGATTTCAGTGATGCCGTGGCTGATCCTGGTGATCCTGGGAGTGACCCAGGCGTGAACCTGAGGAGAACCTGGCGGTGCAGTGGCTGGCCCGGAGCAGATCCCGGCAGTCCCGCGGCTGATCCCAGTGTGCCCCGCTGACCCCTTCCTGGATCCCGGTGGGATCCCAGGGACACCCCGGCTGATTCTGGCGCGCCCCCGGCGAGCCCTGGAATGATCCCAGTACGGTCCCAAGAAAATCCCGGTGGTGCTGCGGCTGCTCCCGGTGGGATGCCGGTGGGATGCCGGTGGCACCGCGGCCGATGCTGGCGCGGTGCCGGTGCCCGCTGCGGCCTCGGCGATCCCGGGGGCGATCCCGCTGCGCGCCGAGGAAAATCCCGGCGGGGCCGCGGCTGATCGCGGCGCCGTCCCG
>VZTI01005757.1:39907-54149 GCA_013397865.1 Struthidea cinerea | reverse complement strand
TGTCCCGTCCCTGCCCGGGGGTGCGCGGGGGGAGCCGGGCGGAGCGTGCGGACGTGTCCCGGCCTCCCCGCGGGGCCATTTTTCAGTACCTTCTTTATTATTATTATTATTAACGCTATTTTTTCTAGTTACCGAACCCCTTCTTGCTTTTACCCCTGGAATTCTCTCCCCCCGGCCGGCGCCTGCCCTGACCCCATTTTCTGCCAGGAGGAAGGAGCCAGGGAAGGGGGAGCAGCCTAATGGCCGGGAACTCTGGTTCTCCTCTGGATGGGGAATTTCACCACCCCAGCCCCCTCATTCCACCAGGGCCTCCGGCTTTATCGCCTCTCCTGAGAAGTCACTCGGTCCTTGCTGGGTTTCTCCCCCCCACCCCTTTCCCGCTGCTTCTCAACGCTATTTTTACATTTTTAGACTTCCTTGGCAAAGGATTCGGGGGCTCCATAAACTTTGCCGGCTCTGGGGTGGAAGGAGCAGACATCTGGCATGGAGCTCCCCCCGAGCGATGGCCAGATCGGAGGCAAAGCTAAAAATGGTGGTTTTGTTGAGCAGGGACAACAGAGCAAACCTTTTTGAGCGAGTTCTGTCCGTGCCCACCTGGAGCAGCTGAGGAACAGCTTCCCCTTGTTGCAGCTGAAACGGTGCCGGTGGCTGAGCCTTCTAAAATTAGTGAGGAACGGAGGATTTCATTTGGAATCCGGGTTGTGTTTTGCCCGACGTGGCTCCCGGGGTGGGAGAGCCTGGAGTAAATCCTGGTTTACTTCAGCTTAACCCTGCTGGGACGAGAGACCCTCTGGGTCCAAACCGCTCTCCTGCTCATCCCAAAACTTCTAGGCTAGTCTAGGTGTTTCACCTTTGTAGTTTGGAGCATGTGGAGGGGTCCTGGTGCCCAGGGTTGGGCTGGCACTTGGAATTTGGTGTCCGGAAGTGTCCGGGTTGTCCCACGTCGCTGTTTGTTGTCTAAAAGTGTCCAGTGGCGCCAACCCGGGCTGCTGAAAGGAGCCGGAGCGGCTCCTCTAACGACTTTTTAATGGAATTGCTGCTTAATTGGCCTGGTTTTGGGGTTTCCTTGGGGCGTGTTGGGACTCTGAAAGTTTTCGGGAGGTGTCCTGGTGTTTTTAGGGTTGTCGTTTCCCCGTCCCCACCTGGAATCCCGGCATTCCCTCCGCGCCCCAGCCGCGTTCGTTAGCGGCGTGCCTTAATTGGGATGTGCTTTTCCCAGCACGGAACTTCTCCCTGGAGGGAAGGATTGTCTGGGGTGACTGGCTGAAGGGTGTTGGAAGTGTCTGAGGGTCTGCTGGCTGTTTGGGAAGAGTGGGATTCCAGCCAGGCCGTGCTGGCTGTGGGATGTTGGTGGCTTCCCCAGCTCCGTACCCGCCGCGGGGTGGGATGAGGAGGGATGCGCGGGGTTCTTTTTTGGGGTGAGGAGTTGTTTTTGTAGCTCGGAGCGTTGGGATTGTGCTGCTTGCAGAGGGTTGATCAGAGCCCGGCAAACGGTCAGGCTCAGCCTTACTTTTCCTGGGAATTATTCTTTGGGATGGTTTGGGTGGGAAGGGGACTTCAGGTTATCCCGTTCCACCCCTGCTGTGGGCAGGGACACCTCCCACTATCCCAGGCTGCTCCAGGCCCCGGCCAGCCTGGCCTTGGACGCTTCCAGGGACGCTGCTGAGCTGGAGCTCCGTGCTGGCCGGAGAAGGCGGACGCTGAGCCGGGAGCTGGACGACGACTTGTCCGTGCCAATGGCTTTTACTGGAATTTTCCTGTGGGAAAGAACCTCTGGCTCGCTTTTACCTCACTGGTCGCTCTCCGTGTCCACTTGTCAGCCTGAGCTCGGATTCCTGGGAACTTCGGTATCCAGCAGAACCAGGTCTCCTTGACTCTTTGGATGCTTAAATTTGGGCCAACCCAATTCCCTGAGCTCGGAGCTGCCACCACATTCCACACGGAGCTTCTCCGTGGAGCTGCCCGACGCCGGCCTGGACCTGCTTAGAATCCCAGACTGGTTTGGCTTGGAAGGGACCTCAAAGCTCACCCAGTGCCACCCCTGCCATGGCAGGGACACCTCCCACTGTCCCAGGCTGCTCCAAGTGTCCAGCCTGGCCTGGGACACGGCCAGGGATCCAGGGGCAGCCACGGCTTCTCCGGACAAGCTGTTCCTGGTGGATGTTGATGGATGTTTGTATCCTGCTGTGAGCAGGAGCCACTTCATCTCTTGGTGCTGTTGTTTCCTGGGAGAAGATTCCAAGATCGTCCCCATCCCGAGGGTGCAGGATCCTCTTGGACTGGCGACACCTCCGTGACGGGACGGAGTCGAGACTCCAAGGATTTATTTCCCTCGTGTCCTTCTGTGATAATGGGAGCTGCGTTTATCCATCTGCTTCTGGAGATGCTCCCAGCGGGAATTCAGCTCCATTTGGGGGGAAGGTGCTTTTCCAGCCGTCCCGGTGACGCCGGTGGGGCCTGGCGTGTCCGTGGGTGCTTGGGAGGGTTGGGATTTAGGATCAGAGCGTGGAACATTCCGTTGGTTTCGTTAATGTGACCTGATACGGATTCAGCCAGTCTGGAGCTCCGGGATCTGGCTGTGGCTGTTCCCAGGGATTTGTTCTGGACGTTCACTGGAGCTGCAGAGTCTCCCAGGCCGTCCCCTGGCGGTGTCGCTCCGGGACTTGCTGGTTTTTTCTGGGCATCTGGATTCTATTTTCTGCCTTTCCCCAAGGAGAGCCATCCATGGGGTTGGTTCCCTGGGCACGAGCTCCTGGCAGATGTGCTGTGGTTAAACACCCGAATTCACATCCCGGAGCCTGTTCCAATCCACCTGGGAGATGCTGAGGGGAGGGAAGGGCTGCCTTTTCCACCTGTGTTTCCCTTGGAATGCTCCTGCCCTTTATTGAGGAGATTAATGATGGTCCCACGGGCTGTGGGATGGAGGGAGGAGAGGGAGGAACTTGGCTCTCACTGCCCGAGTGCGTCCATGGGGTTTCCAGCTCCGTGTTTCGGCTTCAACGTGTCTGGAAAGTTGGATTATTTAGGGAAAATTCCCGTTATGTGTTTGGCTTTGGGAGCCTGAATGGGGAGTTTGGGAGCCTGGCCTGGGAGGTTTCCAGGAATGGGGCAGCTGGAGCTCCTCGGGGCAGCCCGTTCCCAGATCCGCTGATGGAATTTCAGAGAGGGTTTGTTTGGATATTTGGAAGGGAAGGGAGGATTGAGAAACACCTATTTTTAATGGGCATTTTCCCTTCCAGGATTTTAGGACTCCTCGAGGAAAAGTCTTGGGGAAGCCCAAGTGTGGCTCTGGTTGATGGATGCTGGTAGAACAGGTTATTTTCTTTTTCCTTGATTTTTTTTCCTGACTTCTCCTATTTTTCGGGGGTAAACTTCCCGAAAAATGCTCCATCCCTGCAGCTGCACCTCTCTTGTGAGCTTCAGCTTTTTGGGATCCACCCCAGGGGCTGCGATCCCCGGGAATGATGTGGAGCTGGACCTAAAATTCAGGAGAAAACGAGCCAGGAGTCCAAATTTGATCCCAGAATATTGATGTGAGGAAGAGGCATCAGGCTGGATCGGGAAGGAGCTGGAGCTCCAATTCCCAGTGGATTCCTTCCGTGTCGCTCCAAGATTTTACAGCTTCCCCAGCCTCTTTGTAATTCCATGATCCCCTTCCCGTTGGAGAAGCACCAGCGGAAGTTTTCCAGCTGGAAATCCGAAGCGTGTCGTTCCCAGGTAGCAGAAAACCCTGGGATGTTTTATAATTGTAATTCCCAGCTTTTTGCAGCGTGGAAATCCAGCAGGGAAAACTCCGGAGCCTGGCGCTTGGTGTTCGCCCGCACGACCCCGTTCCCAGTTTGGAATTTTCTGGCAGATTTCTGCTGTAAAGGAGCATGAAAGGGATTTATTCTCTTCTGTGGAATGGGGAGCAATTCCCAAGGTGTCCCTGCTCCCGCTGGGCACAATCCCGGGACATTAAACTTCAGCTATAATTAGGTAGGAAACAAATCCTTGGAGGGTTTAGAATAAATCCTTGGAGAATTTCTATTTATTTCTATTTATTTCTATTTATTTTTGTCAAAGGAGTGACTCTGAGCCCGGCCAGGGCCTTGCAACGTTTTATTTTCTGTTTTTTTGGGATGCAGGTTGCAGTTGCTTTCCCCTTTGGAATGTGGTTGTGGGGTCACCTCGGGATTGGGAATTGCCTTCTTGTTAAATCTGGGATGAGTTTGGACTAGGAATGGGATATCGGGGGCTTTGCCGTGGTGAATTTTGGGAATATTTGCTGGCACACGTGTGTGAATTAGGAGGTGGTGACACTAAAATTCCAAGGTTTTGCCTCAGTGGGAATCTTGGGATGGAGGGGACAGGATGGCGTGGGTGCCACGGATCCCGCGGTGTCCCAGCAGGACAGGAGCCCTGGAACAAAGAATTCCTGGTTTTCCAGGCGTTTTGGGAGACAAAGGTGCCGTGCAGTGCCCGGGGGGGTTGATGTCATTCCGGCTCCGTAAGATCCCGCTTGGAATTCGCTGCCCCATTGAAGGAAAATCCCCCGGGATGGCGATACCTGATAGGGCAGGGAGGGCATGGAGGGCTGGGAATCCCTGGTTTTCCCGGGAAGGCAGCGGGGTGGAAGAAGCCATTCCCAAATCCTCCCCCTCTGAGGGAGGGGCGTCGCTTTGCTGCTCCGGGGAGTTTTTTCCCCGACTTTTTTAGCACGAATCCCAAATTCTTCGCTCAGCTCAGGTGGAGCCGCAGCACCTCTGCGTGTCCAGGTGCTGGGGATGAATTCCCATCCCTGGGAATGAATCCTCATCCCTGGGAATGAATCCTCATCCCTGGGAATGAATCCCTGTCCCGGTCCCTGGTAGCAACAACTGTAAGTAAACTGGGATTTTGCTGATTATTATTTTTGTCGTGTTAAAATTCCTCAAGTTTTCAGGTTCCAGGACTTCCTCCCGGAATCCTTTTCCTGCTCAAACCTATTTTAACTTAAATTGAGGAATTTACAAAGAGCAACTTTAAAAAAGCAGCTTAAACAGAGGAACTTCCTCTGGGCACAGATAATTTTGGGATCTGAGCAAAATGATAAAAATTGAGGGTTTTTTCCCCTACTATTCCCATTAATTCCAACATTTTCAGTCCTGGAAGTGGCTTTGTGCTGGCAGGGGAAATGTTTCGGTGGTGGAACTGAGCCTGAGCTTTACGCCTGGCCTAACCTTGGCTTTAGGACGGTTTTAATTTGAATTAGGAATTGTTAATGAGGGGGGAAGATCCGGAGTGCAGTGATGCCCTTGGCTGCTCTGATCCCAGGGGCACTCCCAAGTGTCCATGGAATTTTGGATTTAGTGTGGATTTGGGGGTTCTCGGTGCAGTTCCCCCCTGTCCATCCCGCCCGTGGTGTTCCACAGGGAGAGATCCACGGGGAGAGATCCATGGGGAGCCCTCCTGGAGCTGCTGAACTGCACTGGTGTGGTGGGTCCGGCCTCATCCTTCCCTCCGCATCCTGGATGGGCTCAGGGATGTGCCCAAGATTCTGGGATTTGGTTGCATCAGGTTGGGAGAATGCAGCTGAAATTCCCTTTTCCCTGTGAGGTTTTTCCTTGGAAGGCTCTTTGTGGCACAGGAGGGATTTGGGGCAGGGATTGCCTGGAAGGTGATCCCGTTGCCATGTGATTTATGGGAAGGTGCTGGCTCTGGGAGCTGCCGCTGGAATCTCCTTCCCTGCTCCCAGAGGAGGAGGGGGAAGTTTTCCAAGAGCTGTGCTTCGAATTCCGGTGGGGATTTGTGCCTCCACCACCATCCTCATCCTCACCCTTCCATCCCCGTCCTCTCCCTCCCTGTGCCGGGTGAATCCCTTTCCCGCCTTCCCTGGCAGCAGCTTTGCTTTTCCTGGTCCCTGGCAGGATTTCAAATGGAATTTCTTCCTTAGGTGTGCCCTGAGCAGAAAGGGAAAAGCAGGGATTTGGGGAGAGTTTGGGAATTCTCAGGCAGCTGGGGGAAGGAGCAGAGAAACTGGATGTTTTTTTCTTCACTGGATCTTTTTCCCGGGGCAGATCTTGGCTTCTCTAAAGTGCTGGCATTATAACTCAGGAATGATGGAATAATGAATAAATGAAGTCACCCAGCCCCTCCTCATTTCTATAAATGAAAGGATAAATCCCAACTTTCGGTATGTTCAGCTCCTTCTTTCCCTGGAATTTCCAGTCCTCCCTGTTCTTGCCTATTCCAGCACAGGAGAAACGCTGTCGCTTCCCCTGCTCCAAACTTCCAGCTCCAAACCCTCGGTGGAAATGTCCCAACCAGGAAATGGGGATTTTGGGAAGCGGGAGAGCTGGATTTGGGGATGTGCTGCAGGCACAGGAACCGTGACCTCGTTTTCCAGGGAGCTGGGCTTGGATTCCACCTCCTGGTTAAATCAGATTTTTTTTTTCCCAGGGCTTTTCCCTCCTCACGTGAGTGCTTTTGCCTTTCCACACTCCACGGGGTTTTTTGGGAAGGAGCAGGATCGCCTGTTCCCTTCCCAGCTGTTTGCCTGCTTGTCCGTTATCCATTGGCGGTGCAGGGGTTTTGGGAGCAGTTGGAATCCTAAATCCCAACAAAAGGCTTCCCAGCAATTCCTCCCAGTGTTCCAGTAATATTCCGTTAAACACAGGGACGGCTGCGCTTCTGCCCTCGCTTTTTATCCCACGTGAGGGACTCAGAAACGGGGGAGCAAGGACACTTCAGGCCTGGGAGTGTTCCAGCAACCCCTTCCCTCTGCAGGATGGGAACTGGGGGGAAGTTCGGGATGGGCGTGTGGAAGGAATTCCTGCTGTGGGGAGGGCGAGGCACTGGAGTTTTCCCAGAGAAATTGGATGTTCCATCCCTGGCAATGTCCGAGGCCAGGCTGGGCAGGGCTTGGAGCAGCCTGGCACAGCGGAAGGTGCTCCCGGCAGGGGCTGGAATGGGATGAGCTTTAAGGTCCTTTCCATGCTGGAATTCTGAGATTCTGTGAATGAGAGCAGCAGAGAGGGAATTTCCTCCCCAGCATCCAGGGAATTGCACCAGAAGCCCACGGATGCAGCTCTCCAGCAGCAGCCAGGACACCTGCCTGGATAATTCCTTTTGGGCTCCAGGATCCCGTTGGAATCTCAGATTCCCACCTGAGGGGTCGGTTTGTTTTGCTGCTTCCCAGTTTTCCTGCTGTGGATGAGGGAGATGATCCATGGAGCTCCAGCTGCATCCAGGATATTTGTGGCTAACCCAGCCTGAACAAAGCAGGTTAAATCCCGATTTCCTGAGCTGGAAATTGGGATTTAAGCGCTGAGCTTTTGCATTTGGTTCCCTTTCTTGGGACAGCCAGGTGGCTTTCAGATGGATCCCTGCGAATTCCTGAGCCGAATTCCTGCTGGGAATGGCCTTTTCAGCTCCCAGGGCTGTTAGGCTGCTGATGGTTAGATAAGAACAGCTCCAGGCTTCCCGATTTTCCTCTTTTAAAGGGAAGAAAATAAAAAAAACCCCCAGGACTTAAGGGAGATGAGGCTCCTGAAGTTTTGTCTTTCACACTTCGGAAGCCTGAGGGCATTTTTTGGCTCCTTTTGCATAAGGAAAACCGGGATAAAATTCCAATTATTGTGTGGGTTGCACTTAAGAGAGAGAAATCTCCTTCGGCTCAAGCTGTTGAAGCACCAAGAAATGCTGGAGCTGCCCAGCCCCGGAATTAAAATCACATTTTATTTTTTATCAGCTTTCCCATGACGAAATTGGGATGTTTCCATGAGGAGAGAAGCTGATAAATCTTAAATATAAAGAATTTTGGTTAAATATGGCCCCATGTAAAGAATTTTGGTAGACACGTGGCCACAAATAAAGAATTTTTATATAAATGTCATTCTTTAGCCTTCAAAAAGCTTTTCCTGGAGTTTAATTGGTGTTTAATTTTTGTTTTCTAACAAAATGAACACATCGAGCTGCTGGAAATGGATCAAAGGTGGTGAAGTGCTGGGGTTATTTTTTTGTTGTTTGGTTGATTTTGTGGTTTTTGAGGTTCTTTTTAAAATGTATTCACCACTTCTCAGGGTGTCCCGTTTTATTTTGAGCCTTATTTTGGATTTTGGCAACTCTTTTCTCCTGACTTTTCCCAGTAAGGAGCCACCAAGCGCAGGAATTCCGTGGCAATTTTCATCCCGGTTTTATTTTTGGTGCCTGCAGGGAGCGAGGTGCAGCTGAGGGAATTGCTCCAAACCCGTGGCGCTGGAAAAGTGCTGGAAAACCCCTGGGTTGTGTCTTGGGATGGATCCTGAGCTCGGAGCAGGGGGATTTTATGTAACTTCATCCCAGCGTGGGAGGACTTTGGCACCAGGTTCCTGAGGGAACGGCAGCGCCTTCCCTAAGTTTGGAATTCTATTTCTGTGGGGTTTTTTGGGGGAGAAGGAAGAGGCTGGGAAGGAGTATGGAATCCATAACCCTACTGCTGAGGAAGGTCAGCACATTTTAATGTATGGAATCCCCGAGTCCCGAATGGTTTGGGTTGGAATGGGATCATCCAGTCCCACCCAGGGACGCCTTCCACTGTCCCAGGTTTCTCCAAGCCCTGTCCAGCCTGGCCTTGGACACTTCCAGGGATTCGGGATCATCCTTTTCCTCTCTTTTTCCTGCAGGATTGTTCTGGGGGGTTGAAGGATCTCGACTCTCTTTTCTCCCTGTCATTAATTCTTCCCGTTATTAATGCTAAATACAAACTTTAATTACCTCTCTCCCCGGGTACAGCTGATTAAAGGTGGATTTTTGTGTATGGAGAGAGTTATTTTTGCTTCAGAACCCTCACCTTCCGCCTGGTGGTTGTAATTCCCTGCTCCAGCTGCCTGTGGAGGTCTGGAAAATCTTCCTGGAATCCCTGAGCTTGGCAAGGACCCGTAAATCACCAAATCCAGGGGGTTTGGTTGAGAGTTGACCCCATCAAGCCTCAAACCCCAACCCCCAAACCACGCGATGGTTCCTGAAAGTCCCAAACTCCTCTCCTGGTGATCCCAAAATGGAAAGCTCCTTTTAGGCCTTAATTCCAATCAAAGTGCTGCTCCTGGAGAGCTCCTGGATCTGCGGGATTTTGAGTTCTTGGCTTGCTTGACCCCATTAAATCCCGTCCGTGCCCTTGTGGGCTCCCCAGGCTGGAACTCGCGGCTCGGGTTTCCTGGATGGAATCAAACCCCGTTGGCGCTGCCCTGGGAATAATTTATAGTCTTTTAATCAGCTGCATCGATTGGGTGGGAGCCTTTGGAGAGGCAGGAGAACATTCCTGTGGGGAAAGTTCTTCCCAGCACTTCCTTGTGCTCCCAGTTCCCAGCTGGTGATGGTTTCAGTGGGGATGCGGGTGCTTCTTGTGCCGTCACCACGTCCGAGTTGCTCCAGAATGGAGAATTTTGGCTTTTTCTTCCAGAACTGGATGTTTCTCACTGAGCTGATCCTTCAGGTGGAATCTGGGAACCTTTCCTGTGGGAAATCTTGGGCTGTGTCACCGCAGCGGTGCTGAATGATGGTTTAAATGCTGATCAAACGTAGGAAAGTTCCAGCTCTGAGCTGGGTTGGAGTGCTGGGAAGGGAGTTTGGGATCTCCGGCAGATCCGTGACAGAGGGGTGGGGAAACCTTTGATGTCTTGGCTGGGGTGTGCTGGGAGGGCCGAGAAATTCCCTGGCCCTCTCCGAGGAACTGAGCAAAGCAAGGAGAGGGAATCGTGTCCTTGCTCCTTCCCCTTCCTCGAGGAGAAACAACTTTGCTGTGGGATCGGAGCGGAGAGCTCAGGAAGAATGAAAAGTGGGGCTTTCCGTTGGCTCAGCGTGGAGAATGGTCCTAATTAGTTCATTATCAAGCTGCCAGAATAGTGATTAATTATGCAAATAGCCAGGGCGGAGGCACAGCAGTCAGGCCTTCATTAATATCTTTAATTTCTGTCAGTGAGAGGCCGAAACTTTCAGTTATTCAGGAAAACATCCCAGCGGAAAGAACCCCAAATCCACCTTCTTCCGCCCCATTTTGGGGGGTTTTATTCCTGCGGCATGTCGGAATAACTGGAGACAGCACCAAGCCAGCAGCTCTCTCCAGAAAGGTTTGCTCTGTCCTAATCCATGTGGGATTTTCCGGGGAATTTTGGAGCCTCCCAACTGTGCCGTGCTCCCCTCCAGAGCCGGGTTTGCGTCGGGGCGCCGTCGGTGTTTCCCTCACCCCGTGTCCCAGGTCCATCCCATTCCAGACCCCGATGTCCAGTGTTGCTTTCTTGTTCCCACCCGGTGCTCACGCCTTCTCTCCTGGTTTTTTTCCATGTTTCCCCGGCTGGATTGCAATAGAGAAGAAGAAAATGAGGTGAGTGGAAATAATTCCAGCATTTCTGGATCTCCTGCGAGCCCGGCTGGGTTGGTTTGACTGAAACATTCCATGGATCCAGAGCAACTGAGGGGCTGGGTCAAGCAAATGGATGCTTTCCTGGGATTCCTCTGGTTAAATTTGGGAAGGAGGGCAATAATTCTCATTAAATTTGGGAAGAAAGGCAATAATTCTCGTTAAATCTGGGAAGGAGGGGCAATAATTCTCGTTAAATTTGGGAAGAAGGGCAATAATTCTCGTTAAATTTGGGAAGGAGGGCAATAATTCTCGTTAAATTTGGGAAGAAAGGGCAATAATTCTCATTAAATTTGGGAAGAAGGGCAATAATTCCAGTGCAGTTCATGCCGTAAGCACACGGGATGTGATGGCACAGCTCGGTGTGGGTTGGTGCTGATTATTTAAGGACTTAATTTGTAAAAATAACGAGTTTTGCTGCCTGTGACTCAATGAATTTATTGGGAAAAGGGAAAACTCGCAGGCCTGGGATAGATTTTAATATCCTGGCTTTGGAAAGAGGGCTGTTAATCATTTTGGATGCGCTGTTTTTTCCATTTTGGGGAATGTTCCCTGTCTGTAAAACGTGGAAGGAAGGAGAACTCCTCTTCTCCCGGAGAGCTTTGCCAGTAATTCCCACCTATTACATTTCCCAAGTTACCTGTGGAGTGTGAAATTCTGGAAGTTGTGTTTTGCTCAAATTGCTGTTATTTAAGGCAAAAATCCCTGGAAGAGTGAGCACGTGAGGGGGAGATATCCTGGAATGTGTCAGCTCTGCTGGACTGGCTGTGGGAAGGGGAGGGATGGAAATGTGGCTGCTCTTTTTCGCCTGCAGATCCCACATTTGGGAAAAGGTGGATCCATCCAAACCCCCTTCTTCCCATTATTTCAAAGCCGTTGTGCTTGGAATTCGGAGGATTTTCATCAAAACATTGGCACGATTTTGGCACATGAAATAACGGCACCAAAGTTGTGGCGAGAAGGAAAACTCCGAAGTGCTGATTCCCTGAATGTCCTGTATTTTAAAATTGATATTTATTCATTGATCATTTATAATTGGTATTTTTTAAGAATCCAATCTCTGATAAGAATTGGGGTTCAGATTTGTGGAGATCCTTCAGGGTGCGGTTGGAGAGGAACCTGCTCGCTTCTGTTGTCCCAGGTTGGAGTTAAAAAAAAAAAAGTGGGAATTTCTGGTGGTAAGGATAATCATCGATCCAGGAATCCCCCAAAATGCTGTTCCCTCTCTCTTCAGGAGGCTGAGCCTGGTATCCTACAGGGGGTGGTCTCAGTAGTGTTCATTTTGTCCTTCGTTCTTCCCTGAATTAATTGATACAAATTTGTGGAGGATTAATCCCAGGATCTCGTCTGAGGTGTGGATTCTCTGGAAAACAGGGATCGCATTTTCAGCGGGACTTTGTGGAGGTGGTTGTGAGCAGTGCGGAGAGGAGCCCGTGTCTGAGCTGGAGATGCTCTTTTTTTCCAGACTCAATGTTTTGGGTGCCCTTTTAGCCGTGACACTCCTTTAAAATCATCCCTGGAATGTCCCCTCATAAAAACCACCCATTTCAAGGAAGTGCTGTTGGGTTTTGCTCCCAGTTCTCCCACAGCGAAGGGAATTTGCTGCTGCAGATGCAAAGTTGGGTCACCAGGACGAGCCACGTACAGACCGTTAAAAGGTTTTCACAATGAAGCCCCCGATGTGTTGAAAACGAGGATTTTTTGGGATCTCTGATGTCCCAGAGTGCAAAAACCCGGGATTTCCAATCCGCCAACGTCTCATTTAATCATTTACTGTGGCGCCTTGAGCCTGGGCAGCTCCACGTTGTTTTCCGTGAGTTAAAGGATAACAAAATCCTTAATAATTCACAGGGAGCTGCAGGAAACTGCTGCTCCTGCCAAAAATGTGCTCACGGCACAGCCACGGGAGCAAAACCTGCCTCTGGACAATTTGGATACGACTCTTTCCACTGGAATTAGGCTTAGCACACAAAATGTAATGGCACCAATTCCCAGAGCAGCTGGGGCTGCCCCTGCATCCCTGGAAGTGCCCAAGGCCAGGCTGGATTTGGTTTGGAGCAGCCTGGGATAGCGGAAGGTGTCCTTGCCCGTGGCAGGGGTGGGATGGGCTAATCTTGAGGGTTCCTTCCACCCAAACCATTCCAGAATTCCATTATTTTGATTTTGATTCCATTTGGATTTTGGAGATAGGGACGGTTGACAGCAAAGCCCTTTTCCCACTTTGTCTTCTCCAGGATTTCATTCCTGGGACACAGATGAGCTCTGAGATTTAAAATAGGGGGAGAAATGCCCAAATGGGTGAATATAGGGTGCTTTGTGCTCTGAAAACTGCTGGGTTTGGGCTCGGAAGATGCTGAGTGAGCTCCTGGGCAGGAGGCAGCCGGAACCTCCTGGCGGGAAGGACGTGGAGCGTGGAACAGTCGGTTGATCCAGAGGTGACGGAGTCATCGCGCACCACTGGGTCCTGATGGGAATTCCTGGGGAGTTGTTCATTAATGCTGGTCTAGGCCTGAGCCTGGGAACTTGCAGGAGTTAGTAGTGACTGGGAGAAGGCTGTTGGAGGGAGGTGGGAGAGGACGGGGTTTAAATTCCTGCTGGAATTGTTGTTGGTCTGATTTGTGCTGGAAGCAAATCACAGAATCCCGGACTGGTTTGGGTGGGAAGGGATCTTAAGGATCATCCCATTCCATCCTGCCCCAGGGACACCTTCCACTGTCCCAGGCTGCTCCAAGCCCCAATGTCCAGCCGGGCCTTGGGCACTGCCAGGGATCCAGGGGCAGCCACAGCTGCTCTGGGAATTCCAGCCCAGCCCCTCCCCACCCTCCCAGCCAGGAATTCCCAATTCCCAAGATCCCATCCATCCCTGCCCTCTGGCAGTGGGAAGCCATTCCCTGTGTCCTGTCCCTCCAGGCCTTGGCCCCAGTCCCTCTCCAGCTCTCCTGGAGCCCCTTTGGGCCCTGGCAGGGGCTCTGAGCTCTCCCTGGAGCCTTCTCCAGTACTGGAAGGCTGCATCCAGGTGGAGTCACGTGGGAACGAACGTACTTAAAGCTTAAAACTCAGGATATTCTGTAGCCTGGGACCACAGAAGCAGCATAAGAGAAGCAGAGTTCTGCCATCAGTTAACTTCACAAACGGAGCTCTCTCTTTTGTAAAAAATAAGAATTAAATGATCTAAGGACTTTGAGCTTGGTCATTAATAAGTCAGATAAAAAGCTTCAGCCCAAACCTCAGAGGAGGTTTTGTTCCAAGCTGGAGAAGTCTGGGGAATTGATTTTTTACAGGACAGAGCCGGGCACCAAAGGCAGACCCAGGGTATGCATTTCTCTTTTATCAGCATGAAAAATTCGCCAGGTGGAAGAAAATGCTGCAGAACTGAGTTCAAACCCCCCAAAAATCCAATTCCTCCAACTGCATCTTCTTTTTCTTCCACAGGGCAAACCCGAGACGGTGCCGAGAGCCGGTTTTATCAAAGGCCCCGTGTTCAAAGGCGTCGCCTCGAGCCGCTTCTTGCCCAAAGGCACCAAAACCAAGGTTAACCTTGAGGAGCAGGGAAGACAAAAAGTGTCTTTCAGCTTTAGTTTAACCAAGAAAACTTTACCCAATCGATTCCTGGCTGCCCTGGGAAACGAGAAACAAAATGAAACTCCCACCCCTCCAGCGGTTCCCCTCCCGACTGATTTTAACCCCAAAAATAAACTGGACTTGGGGGACGCCGCTGGTTCAGCCGAGGAGTCTTCGCCCCCGAAACCGAAGGTAGAATTGGGGAAGATCCATTTTAAAAAACATTTACTGAACGTCACGGCGAAACCACCCCCGGCTCCGGCGGCACCGCTCCCGGCACCGGTAACGGAACCGGTGGCCTTGGCTGTGGATTTCCCCCCCACG
>VZTI01005757.1:7456-30480 GCA_013397865.1 Struthidea cinerea | reverse complement strand
AGGTTTGCAAGTACTCGAGGAGCTGTAAAACCCCCTCAGGGACACATCCCGTCTTCCTGGCCTCATCCAGGGCTGCAGGGAAAGCTCCAGCCTGGAATTTGGATCCCTTTGCTAAACCTGAGCCCGATATTCCTCTGTTACTGTTCGGTGAAGTGTAACTTAAGGAGCATCCCTTCCTTTTCCTTCTGGATCCTTCTCCAGGCCCTTCCTGTGAGCAGGAAGATCAGGAATGAGTTTTTAGTTGCATTTTAAGATCATTCCTCCTTCCTAAAAATTCCTGGAATTGAGCTTCCCTGGTTTTTACCGCTGCAGAGCCACGTTCCTGCAGTGGATTCCACACGTTTAAAATAAAGCCCTGCCGTTCTCCCAAGAAATTGTGGGATGGGGTTGGAAATGGATGATGTGTCAAGTGGGGAATACAGAGGCTTGGGAGAAATACTCCTTGGGAATTACATTTATTGTATGTATTATATTTATTATATTTATTGTATTTATTACATTTGTTATGTTTATTGTATTTATTGTATTTATTATCCACAGCTGTGCCTACAAAACAGATTTTCCATGTGGATTTTGCCGCTTCCACGAATGCTGAGCTCATTCTTTAGCCCGTTTTGAGCTCTAGAATTCAACATATGAGCCATAATATACCTATAAAATAAATACAAAATAAATACATTAAAAAAAAGAAATTAAAAGATAAATACGTAAAATGCTATGAACTGCAGGCTTTTCCTCATCCTGGGGATAAATTCCTTAGGAAAATTAGGATGCTGGTGGTAGTGTGGGATGAGAAGCTGTCAGCTCCACCTTTTCCTCTCCGCTCCCTGGTTCTTGACCTGTGGGGAGCCTGGGGGTGAGGCAGAACTCGGGATCGCGGAGCTGTGTCGGGAGTTAAAAATTCCCTTGCTGGGGATTTTCGGTGGCTTTTCCGTGCGGAGCCGTTCCCACCCCTGCCTGCTGGAGGTGGAGGAGTGGCTGTGGCTGGGCTCGAGCTGTTGCTGAGCCTCCCTTTGTGTCCCCCCCCACAGCAAAGAGGCCCAGAAATGTTTCTGTGGCTCCTCCAACTGCCGCGGGTACCTGGGCGGGGAGAACAGGGTCAGCATCCGCGCCGCCGGCGGCAAGATGAAGAAGGAGCGCTCCCGGAAGAAGGACTCGGTGAGTTCGGCTCTCCCGGCATCCCTGAGGCTGGAAAAGCCCTCGGAGATTGAGTCCCGGCGCTGCCAAGGCCACCCGTGTCCCCAAGTGCCACGTCCACCCGGCTTCCAATCCCCCCAGGAATGGGGACTCCGCCACCACCAGCCCTTTCCATAAAGGAATTTCCCCAGTGTCCCACCTGACCCTCCCCCGGGACAGCTTGAGGCCGTTTCCGCTCATCCCGTCGCTGTTCCCGTGGAGAAGATGGCTCCTGGTGACCTCAGGGTTCAGTCTTTCCCATGGGTGTGTCGTTAAATGTTGGATTTTTTTTGATCATCTCGGAGGTCTTTTCCGACTTCAAGGGTTTTATTTCACGAGGCCCCTCAAGATTTGTGCTTTCCTGGACCTTCAGTTAAATCCCTATTCCCTTTCTCCTGGTTTTTTAAAGTCCCACCGGAGAGGGACTTTCCCAGGTCCAGTATCTGCTCATCCCTAACTAAACCCCGCCGTAATTTCCACGTGGATTAAAAAATTCCGGTTGTTTTCCATGGTTTTTAAACATAGATGAAAGATGAACGAAATTGGCTGCACCATTTAGGGCGTCACCTGAAATCTGGCAGCTCCCAGGGCAGAGTTTGGCCATCTCCAGGCTGGGAGGTGGAATTTGAGCCTCTAAATTGTTTTGTCTTAGAGGCAGCACTTGGAATTGCAGGGATGGGTTCACACCGAGTGCGAAAAGGGCAGAGAATCCGGAGCAGAGGGAATTTTTCCGGGTGAAACCTTCTGCAAGGACCTGCACAGGCTCTTCTTTAATTCCTAAAGATTGTAATTATTCCGTCCTCGAAGATACAAACCTCTATTCCTATGGAGAAGATTTATTCCCAATTCTTTTGGGAAGTTTAAAAATGCCAGTTTTCGTTTTTATTTGCTGTATCAGAGAGTGAGGAAGCCAGGAAATAATTGATAAATCATGTAGAGGGTGTTTTAAGACACTAATTAGTCACGGAATGATGATGGGGGATATTCCAGTGTCCGTGTGGAGAGGGAACCTCTGGTTGTAAGGATTATCAATCTGTTACAATTTGTAATCCATAAACTTATTACAGATTTATAAAGAGTTCCTATGATTCAGAATATAAAGAAGAAGTTTTACTTGCAATTAAAGATAATTTCTTAGTTTGTTTTCCCACATGAGAAGACGAACTGGGAGGGTTTTGGTGCGACCACCCGGAATTTTTTCCACCCGTCTGGAGCTGAAACGTGACGTTCCTTAGGGAGAACGGAGGTTGGAGTCAGGGAATTCCTTGTCCCGAGGCTGAGGTTGTTTTTCCTCTGGCTGTGCAGGTGGATGGGGAGCTGGAGGCGCTGCTGGAGAACGGGGAGGGCCTCTCGGACAAAAACCAGGTGCTGAGCTTGTCCCGCCTCATGGTGCGCATCGAAACCCTGGAGCAGAAACTCACCTGCCTCAAACTCATCCAGGTGAGGAGCAGCCCTGGGAAGGGGAGGGATCCACGTCCCGCTCAAGCGGCATCCTCAGGGGAAGAGGGGGAGTGTGGGAGGCAGGTGCTGCCCTTGTTCCAGCATCCCAAGCTCAGCCGAGCGGCTCCAGGATCCGTTATCCTTAAATTTTATTCCCTGGTATGAGCTGTAATGGTTATGCTGGTCCTGCTGCTGCATCCCTGCTGCCATCCCAGCAGTTCCGGCCACTTAAATCAGGTTGGACGCTCTCAGGTGCCGAGTTCTGGCTCTGCCGTGGGTTTCGCTGACCCCAGTGGAGCAGTTTTCCATGGTTTTGCCCGGAAGTCTCTGACTATTCCCGCGTTTGGCTCTCCAGAACACTCACTCCCAGTCCTGCCTGAAGTCCTTCCTGGAGTGTCACGGCCTGTCCCTGCTCTGGATCTGGATGACGGAGCTGGGCGACGGCAGAGGAAGCACGGCCAACAACCTGAAGCTGCAGCTGGAGGTCAGTAATTCCCTGGGATTGGCAGCTCCCACGGAATCCTCGGGGTGGGAGAAGCCCTTTGGGATCAAGTCCAGCCGTTCCCGATCACTGCCGAGGCCACCGCTAACCCAAGTGCCGCATCCACAGGGCTGTTGGATCCCTCCAGGAATGGGGAGTCCGGACTTTCCCCTTTTTGGGGGAAGGGGTTTTTGGCAGCTTTGCTGAATGTTCGAGATCACGGGGATTTTCTTTTCCTTCTGTTTTTTTTTTAATACAAATCCGTGCCAAGTGTTCACGGAGGACAAACTCAGGTGCCTCAGAACTCCGGGCCTGAAACTCCTGCCCTCGGGCGCATCCTTAATGAATGGAAGGAATTTGCTCCTGCGGTTTTCCTTAAATTCCTGAGGTAGATTCCGTGAGCCAGACTTAGGGGTTGCTGCTGTTGCTGTTTATTCCGTGCTCAAGCACAGGGAATTTGAGATCCTGACAGTCTGAAAGGGAACTGGAGTGTTTTGGTTTTCCGTAAGCAATTTGGGATTGGATGCCCAAAGACATCTGGAAGGTCAAGGTCACCGAGTCCCGATGCCCACCTTGTCCCCAGCCCAGAGCACTGAGTGTCACCTCCAGGCCTTCCTTGGACACCTCCAGGGATGGGGACTCCAGACCTCCCTGAGCAGCCCCTTCCAATGTTTAACAACCCTTTCCATGGAGAAATTCTTCCCGAAATCGCTGACCCATGACCTGTGACCATCATTAGATAGGTTAGATCAGAAATTTCGATTTTAGGTGGGATATTGGGAAGGAATTCTCAGCTGTGGGGGTGGTGAGGCCCTGGCACAGGGTGTCCAGAGAGGTGGTGGACTTCCCACTCTTGGAAGTGTCCAAGACCCCGTTGGACTGGGCTTGGAGTGACGTGGGATAGTGGGAGGTGTCCCTGCCCATGGCAGGGATCAATGGATGTTCCTTAAGATCCCTTCCCACCCAAACCATTCTGGGATTCCCTGACCACCTTGATATCCCAGAGTTAATTCTTCCTGGCGAAAGTGAATCATCCCCGGTTGGACACAGCTTTAAATCCCGACGGCTCTGACAATTCCCTGCTTGTCCTTGCCCTCAGATCATGAAGACCCTGGAGCTGCTGCCCATCCCTACCAAGAACATGCTGGAGGAGAGCAAGGTGCTGCCCATCATCCAGCGCTGGGCTCAGACCAAGACGGCGGTGCCGCAGCTCAGCGAGGGCGACGGATATTCCAGCGAGAACACGTCCCGGGCCCACACCCCGCTCAACACCCCGGAGCTCTCGGCCAAGCAGAGCGTGGAAGGTGACGCGGACACCCCCAAGAAGTTGGTATTCCGGAGGCTGAAGATCATCAGTGAGAACAGCATGGACAGCGCCATCTCGGATACCACCAGCGAGCTGGAAGGGAAGGAGGGCAAGGAGGACCTGGACCAGCTGGAGGCAGCCCCGATGGAGGTGACAGAGGAGCAGCAGCAGCAGCAGCAGCAGCAGGACATCAAAACTGCCGTGGAGGCGCCGGTGGAGAGCAGTAAATCCCAGCCTGCGGAGCTGGAGGCCGAGCCCGAGGCAGAGGTCAAGGAGAGCAACGGAGCGAAGCTGGAAGAGCCCATGGCCATGGAAACGCCGTCGCAGGATGAAGAGGAAGGAGTTTCCGACGTGGAGAGCGAGAGGAGCCAGGAGCAGACGGATAAAATCGTGGATGTGAGCGACTTGGCCACCAGGCTGCTCGACAGCTGGAAGGAGCTCAAGGTAAGAGGCAGCTCCGTGCAGCTCCAGCAGCTGGAGCTAAGGAAAACACGGATTTGGTGGCGGTGTGGTGCAAGTGGGGCTGGTTCGATGTCGTTTGGTCAATATTTGGTAACTAAAATGGTCTTTTCTGCACAAAAAGTGCTTTCTGTATAAACCCTGTGGTACAAACTGCCGTGGGTGTGACCTGAGTCCGGGTGTCACACGCTGAAATCAGCAGCTGCTTGGGTTTGGGCACACAAGGACACCTCGGTCGTCCCGTTGTTTTTGGGGCTGTCCAGGGGAAGGGCAGCTCTGAGGGATTGAGATTTCCCTTCTCAACCCATCAGGAAAAGAGGCCAGAGATGCCACGAGCATTTTGGGTGGAAGTGGCCCATATCCATCAATGGATATGGGATGGACTGTCTGCTCCTGAATTCCATCCTTGGGAGTGTTCAAGGCCACTCCTAAATGCCCCTGGATCCCTGGCAGTGTCCAAGGCCAGGTTGGACACTGGGACTGGGAGCAGCCTGGGATAGTGGGAGGTGTCCCTGCCCATGGCAGGGGTGGAGTTGGATGGTCTCAAAGGTCCCTGCCAGCCCAAGCGTTCTGGGATTCTCTGAGTTCAGTTATCCCAACGTCCTCAGCTTTTCCTGTCCTTTCAACCTCTGCTTTCCATCTGCCCCGTGTGGAGCCTCCAGAGAAGGGTCTGTTGGCCACGCCAGGTTCTCTCAAAGGCCGTGTTGGATCAGCCCCCGGGTGTTTGTAGACGGAAATGCCCAGATTTGGGTGTTATTTGGGACTTCCATGGTTTCACTCCCACCAAGGTCTTCTGGAGCAGAAAAGCTCTTCAAGAGAGGGGATTGGTGGCTCCTCTGGAGTCGTGTCCCTGTCCCGTAGGTGGCCAGTGGGGTCTTCAGCCAGCAGCTCCTTTGTGATGGGACGTAGGGTGACGTTCCAGTATCGGTTTTAAATAAAAGAGGAAAGATTTAGATCAGTGGTTAAGCAGGAATTATTTCCTGGCTGTGAGGCTGGGGAGGCCTTGGCGCAGCTTCCCAGAGCAGCTGGGGCTGCCCCATCCATGGAAGTGTCCAAGGGCAGGCTTGGAGCAGCCTGGGACAGTGGGAGGTGTCCCTGACCATGGCAGGGGTGGCACTGGGTGTCCTTTAAGGTCCCTCTCCATCCAAACCATTCCACTGGAATGGATCTCACTCTCCACCCAACACTTTAGTCACCCCTGAGTTTCTTTAGATCCTTGGCGACTCCTCACCGATCTGCAGCTTCCGCGGGACTGCGTTCCACGTGTTATTTTATATCCCCTACAGTCCAGGGCAGGAGGGACGGGAGCCTCTTTAATGAGGAGTCCAAGCCCGGTGATTCCTGAGGATCCCGCAGGAACCAACGGCGCTGCCGCGATTCCGGCTTCCCGTGGGCTCGGTGGGGCTTGGAGGCTCTTCTGCCCTTCTCTCAATCAACCACCAGCCCAGCTTTAATGACTGGAAGTAGCTTTAAGCAGATTTATGTTTTCTGATGCATCACCGAGCTGAGGAGTTTATTTACCCGCTGGCTTTGATAATGAGTAGTGACTGAAAGAGGCTAATTAAAATAATGGGTGTTAATTGTGCTGCGGCGCCAGCGCAGGTGGAGGAGGCCTCACCTTAAGCTCTGCTCGTGCCGTTCCGTAGCTACAAACACCAGGATTTAGAAATGCAGAGATTCCCAGGAGAATTCAGGGACATTTTGCCTCAGTCTGAATTTTTCCAGGAGGATCACATACTCCCGGGAAATCCCCAGATTTTGGGCACGATCATTTGTGCCACAAATCTTAGAGAGGGAGGAAGCGAGGCGGCTGGAACACGTTTCTGTGGAGAGGTTGGGGCGTGGCGTGGTGTTTTCCTTCCCTTCTTCCCAAGTGGATCTGATCCTTCAGCAGATTTGGATTTGCGGACTCCTGGCGTGCTTTTCCTCTTGGAGCGGCACCGTCGGGTTGAGTTGGTGGTTAGACAGGAACAAGTCCTTTTCCAGGTTGGAAAAGACCTCCAAGATCCAAGTCCAACCTGTTTTGAACTGAAGGTTAAGTCAGGCCTTAGTCCCGCTCCGCTTTGGAGGCTTGTTTAGGGTATCCAGAGTGAGTTTTTCCTTCGGAACAGCCGTGTTCCCTTCCACGCTCGTGCGCGTGGGACGGCACAGAGAAAATGATCAAATATTGATAAAACGTGTGAAATTTCACAGAACTCCCCCAAGACGTTGGCCCGAGACCAGATTTGATCTGACGGTGCCGTTTTACCCCCAAGATTTGTGTTTTCTTTGGAGCTTGGAGGAGCTCAGCTTGGGAATCCACAGAATTGTGTTGAAGTTGTGGTCGGACCACGGGGTCCTGACGTCTTCCCGTGTTTTAGAGGTGGATCCTCCTCCTTTCCGTGCATTTATTAATGAGGTCGTGGTCCGGTTGTAGGGATGGGGTTGGATCTCATGAGCTTGGAGTAATCCCAGCAAATCCACCCCAAAAAAGCCGGAGCGTGACACGGGGCTGTGACAACTCGTTCCTCTCCTCTAGAACAGCTGTAGGGAAACTGGGAGCTGGGAATTTATCCCGTCCTGGATTTGTCGTGGCTCTGGGAGTTAACTGCCTCTGTCCAACTCTCACCTCACGAGGTGCCACCAAAGCCCACCCCGGATGTCTAAAAGGCAAATCCAAGCTGGAAGGGGGATGGATAACTCACCCCCAGGCGCCTCTCCCGGCACATCCAAGCTTTGGAAAAGCCGGGATTTTGGCGCGGCGGAGCGCCTGCCCTTGGCTGGGGGGTGGGAGGGTCGGAAACGTCGTGACTTAAGCGCTGTCCTCTCTCCAGCCTTGCTGACGACCCCCTTGTAATTTCCACCGTTTCCATCCAGCTTCTCCGGGCAGCCAGAGCTGACCAAGGGGCTCCTTTTCTCCAACTGCGTGCGGAAGAAGGGAGAGGACATAGCGCCAAGAGCCGGGAAGATGGTTGGGAAGCTGGCTGATGCATGAGCAGTGTGATGATAGGTGAAAGGAGGACAGAGGTGGTTAACTCGGGGATGCCGACGTTATTTTGGTGCGTCCATTGCCGGCAATGGACGTCGCTCCGGGGAAATCCCAGCTCCTGGCCTGAGAGGATTAAGTGAGCTCGATTTTTTTTTTTTCTCTACCTCTACACACAGGACTCGTAAGTCCTTCCAGGGCTCCAACGCTCCCGCTGCTCCGCGAGGAGCGCTGGCCGCGGCCACAGCCCCGGCGCGACACACACGCGCGTTCCCAGCGGGATGAGTTTCCAGCCCGGGCTCGTGGGCGCCGTTCCCGCTGTCCGAGGAAGCGCCGCACGGCTTCTCCCGGGCTGAAAATTCCCTGCCCGTGCCAAAGGCCGGCTGGTGGACGCCCGGCAAGGGCACAGGTGGTGGTTGGTTCCACGTGGTTCTTCCGGGTGGATCGCGCTCAGGTAAGGCTCCGTGGGCTGATCCGTGCGGGAGGCCCGCGCTGGAGGTGAGGCGTGGTGCGATGGCCAACCATTCCAGACCTCTTGGAATCACCGGAACACGCCGTAGGGCCAGGCTTGGGAAGCTCTTCCCAACGTCCACTTGATGGCTGAGGTTGAGGAGCCGAGCTGAGGGACAGGAGAGGACATTTCGGTGCCGCTCTGCTTCAGGTGGGACCGAGTTTTGGGCATCTTCCTCCAGCCCAGAGGAGGCCCTCACCTTCTGGGAGAGGGCAGCTGGGAGTTGTGGCTCTTGAGGATCCACAGGCCCTTTCCTTGTGAGTTGGAGAAGGTCGTGGTTTTAGGAAAAGTCTTTTGGAAGAGCCAGTCTTGGGTTTAAAAGGTTTTAGTTGGACACTCCTGACCTTCCAAGCTTTTGCGGTGGCTCGGAGCTCGGGGCTGAGCCCTCACCCTGACTTGGGCCAAAGTGGAGGTTTTTTTTCACTCCCACCTGGGAGCTTAATAATCACGGAATCAGGGAATTGGTAAGGTTGGAGAAACCCTCAGAGACCATCGAGCCCAACTCTTCCCTCAGCTCTGCCGAGGCCACCACTGCCCCGTGTCCCCAGGTGCCACATCCACAGGGCTTTTAAATCCCTCCAGCAATGGGGACTCCACCCCTGCCCTGGGCAGCTGTGCCAGGGCAGGACAGCCCTTCTGGGGAAGGAATGTTCCCAACATCCAACCTGAGCCTCCCCTGGAGGCCGTTTCACCCTGAATGAGACATCTTGGGTGACCGAGGCCAACCGTGCTTCCGTCTTGCCCGGGATCATCTTCCCAAGTCTCCTCGGATTTATCCTGCTAAAGCCCTGTGGAGCTGCTCCTGTCCCTTTCCCAGTGAAGCCTTCCTGGAGCGCCTGGCTGAGGCTCCGGCGCGCACATCCCGTGCTTCAGTCGGGAATTTTATCGCTTGTTCTAACTTAGAGCCAGGAGTAGTTTGGGAAAACAATAGGATTGGGGAGCGGCCAGGCCGTGCTTTGCCGTGGGATTTTCTGGCCTTCCAGCAGGGGTTTTGTGGTGTTGGTCCTTCCTCTTGCTCTGCTCCATCCCTTGGGATCACGCTGGAGCTGCAGAGGGAAGAGAGGGAAGAGAGGAGAGGAGGGAGGAAGGGAAGGACGAGGATCCAGCCTGGCAGGGGATGGGTTTGGTTGCGTTGTGTTCCTTCAACAAGTCAACAGAAGTTCATGGAATCGTGGGATAAACTCATGGAATCCTTCAGGATTGGAAAAGACCTCTAAGATCGTCAGTTCCAACCGTGAATTGGGGAACGATTGGCAGCTGAGGCACGGATTCATGGAGGAGCCTCCATCAGGGCACAACCTTCCTTTCCCACTGCTGCATCCTTCGAGTCCGGGCTCCATCCTGCCGCTCTCTTCCCTTCCCCGAGCCAACGCTGGGCTGTGCCTGAGGCTGGACGGCCCAAATCCCACTTTTTTCCCCCTCTTTTGTGCCCAACGGACTCGTGTCACTTTTCCTTCTGCGTTTAATTTTCCGTGCAGTCCCTTCAGAGCCGTGCTGGGAGCTCGGGAGCCGTTGGGAGCCCGTTAGCGGCGGCCGCGTTGGCTGAGGAATTCCGCAGCCCCGAGCCAGCAGCTTCCGTTGCCAGAAATAAAACCGGCTTTTCTTGGGAGCTTCCCCAGCCTGCTCCGACCACCATCTGCTTCTCATGGAGCAAATTCGGGCAAATCCCTCCGTCTGTTCCCGGTCCAAAGCCTTTCCTGCCTCCGTCTTCCCGCGTGGGCGCCGGAGGCTCCGCTGAGTAGAGCCGGAGTTGCTCTCCAGCAGGACGGAGCTCACTCCCTGCTCGTGGTTACCTTGGAGTTTGGGCTTCCTGGACTTTTTAGGGCTGGCCAGGTGGTTGGGATGGATCCTGGAAGGGGCTCCCCCGGTGCCCTGGTGGAGCTAACGCGAGGCGTGGCAGGAGCGGCAGTGCCGGGAGCGCCGGGTCCCCTCACTCCTCCTTATCCTCCTCCTCCTCCTCTTCCCACTGAGCCTTTTCCCGCTGATTTCCCATCCCGCATCCTGCTCTTCAATGGGACAGATCTCTTTTCGGAGCTGGGGACTTGGTGTAGTTCAGCTCTTCCCCCACGCTCGTGTTGTCCTTCCCCTCTGGGCAGCTCATCCCTGATCCCCATCCTTGGTGGCTCCTCGTTCCCTCTGGGAACAGGGCGGAATTTTTGGATGTGCCGCTCGGAAAATGAACATTTTTAGGAGTTCAGTGTGGGAAAGAAAGAAATAAAATTGGGAAACCCCTTGCTGGGAGGTGATTTTGGGGCTTCAGAACCTGCCCCTGTGGTCAGGTGGTCACCTCCGTCCCACAAGAGGTAGAGAGAGGCAAGATCATCCTGGCTGTCCCTAGCCATGGAATTCTGTAGGGAAATAAAATTAAATCCATAAATTGTGGCTGGATGGGGCTTGGAGCACCCTGGGCTGGTGGGAGGTTCCCTGACCGTGGTGGGGGGTGGAATTGGATGAGCTTCGAGGTCCCTTCCAGCCCAAACCATTCCGTGATTCCATGAGGGGACGTTACAGAGATGACATCATTTATAAATACATTAATTGTATTTATAAACTTATTTTGTATCATCGTGGGCTCCTCCCACATCCCTCCCCACCCCAGCCGTGGAGCTGCTGCTTTGCTTCTTTACCTTTCCTCTGAAAAACCCTGGATTTGGAGTCTTTTTAACCCACGGCAAACATACAGACAAACAAAAATGGCTTAAAAATGTCATTTTTATGGAATTTTAATGCCTCTCTTTTTCGTAGACCCTTCAAACTGCACGTGCCGTGTTCAAGCTCTACGGAAAAGCAAAAATAGCTTAAAAAACCTAAAAATCTTGGCCCAAATCCCTTTTTTTTTTAACCAGCAGAAGCACTTTTGAAGTGGTTTTGCCTCGTGGACAAACCACACCAGGGTTTCTCCTCCTTGCCTTTTTTACTAAAGGAAATTCTCGTTTTTCAGCCCATCTGGGGCCGGGGGGGGGGACACGTTGCTAATGAGCCCCCTGAGCCGCCCGTTAATTAATTCCCAAACAGCTTTAAACACTTCAAGGAATTAAAAAAAAAAGAAAAAGCTAATTCTGTAAAATCTGAGAGCCAGGTCAAGGTAAACTCCACATTTCTGGGTTTGTGGGAGCTTTAAATTCCCAGCTGGAGCTCAGCCTTCTCCCCCAGGAACGGCTGAATCCGTCTCTTTTCCCTCTCTGCCTCATCCAGGGCCTGAACGAAAGGATATTTTCGGGAAGGTGCCCTGGGAAAGCTGGAATGTCAGCACAGCTCCCGAAAACCATTGCTTTGTGTGAAGCTGGGCATCTCCTTTAGGATTTCGTGGGGTTTTTTTGGGATGCAGCTGCTGCTCCATCAGGGATGCCCCATCAGGCACAAAGCAGCTGGTTCATCACGTTCAGCTGGGAATTCTTGGGGATGCTGTATTCCTTCAGGAACACAGAGCTGGGGCTTGGTAGAAGCTGGAGTGAAACAAAAATGAGCTTTTTATTCCAAGCTTTCAGGACTCGGACGGTCAGGGATGCTGTAAAACCTCTGTAGGATCATGGGCGTCTCTGAGGTAAAATGGGATTTACCCCGAGAGCGCCAGAATATTCTAGTTAAAAATGACAGCGGAGCGTGGGGAGCTGCTAACAAACCTCATTCCTGACTCTGGGATGCACGGTGGGATCCGGTGGCCCGGGAGGAGTCGGTGCTGCACACGGCAGCGGGGTTTGGCAGGGCTGTTGGGCTAAACCTGGCCCAGGGAAGTTCTGATCCTCATTCCCGGCTCTTCTTCCCTTTCTTCCCACGGCGCCTTCTCCACCCGGACCTTTGTGATCACCCAGTGCCACCCCTGGCCTGGCAGGGACACCTCCCGCTGTCCCAGGCTGCTCCCAGCCCCAGTGTCCAGCCTGGCCTTGGGCACTGCCAGGGATCCAGGGGCAGCCACAGCTGCTCTGGGCACCCTGTGCCAGGGCCTCCCCACCCTCCCAGCCAGCAATTCCCAATTCCCAAGATCCCATCCATCCCTGCCCTCTGGCAGTGGGAAGCCATTCCCTGTGTCCTGTCCCTCCATCCCTTGTCCCCAGTCCCTCTCCAGCTCTCCTGGAGCCCCTTTGGGCCCTGCGAGGGGCTCTGAGCTCTCCCTGGATCCTTCCCTTCTCCAGGGGAACATTCCCAGCTGTCCCAGCCTGGCTCCAGCCCTGCAGCAGCTCCGGGGCATCCTCTGGGCTCTCTCCTGTGCTGAGGGAGGAGCTGGACGAGCAGAGGGTTTGGAGTTTGCTGCCGATGAGGGAGTGGTGGGGTCTGACCTCAGCAGCTCCAGCCGGTCCTTGGTTTAAGGGGTCCCTCAGAGCTGGGCCTTGTCCTCCTGCCCGTTCCCCTTGGGATGCTCCAGCATCAAACACCAGGCCTTGGGGACGTCATGGAAGCGTGGAGCCTGTCCCCAGCGCGGCTGTCGGGAGCTGGGAGAGGCCCGGGGGAGGTCCATGGGCAGTGGAGCAGATGTTGGCCACCAGAGCCAGGGTCACAGACCCGTGGGATACCTGTGGGAATCTCCAGGCCCAGCTCCCTGCTCCCAGCAGGACAACCTGAAACTGCCCCGGAGACCAGGACAGGGACAACAGGAGGTGCTGGCGGGACACTCTTCCATCACCGCGGAATGTGTAGGACCCTACAGCTCTAACTGGAGCTCCTGGCCCAAAATCCCACCTAAATCCATCAAAAACCGAGCACTGAGCAGAGGAAATGTATGGAAAGCGCCACAAACCCCCCAGAACTTTCCCTCAGGAGACCCTGTCTGGGTGGTTCCCTGTCAATGTACGATGTGTGGGCTGTTTGGGGTGGGTTTGGGAGCAGCTGGAATTCTGACCCTGCCTTTCCCACAGGAGGTGTATCGCATCCCGAAGAAGAGCCAAGCGGAGAAGGAGAGCAGTGGTGAGTCCTCACCTTTTCCCGTTCTCCCAGGTGGGAGTGCCGAGGGATGTCCTGCCTCCGTAGCTCCTGGGAAGCAGCTCCTGGGAATAGGGAGGATGACCTGGGTGCGGGGTGGTGGGAGATGGAGCGACCTAGAATCAAAATCATGGAATTGGTGAGCTTGGAAAAACCCTCCCAGACCGAGTCCACCTGTCCCCAGCACTGCCAAGGCCACCACTGCCCCGTGTCCCCAAGTGCCACATCCACGTGGCTTTTAAATCCCTCCAGCAATGGGGACTCCACCCCTGCCCTGGACCAGGGCCGGACAGCCCTTTCCATGGGGAGTATTCCCAAATCCAGCCTGAACCTTCCCTGGTGCAGCTCAAGGCCGTTCCCTCTTGTTCTGAGAGAGGGATGCTCTTAATACTCCGAATGATACAAATTCCCTCCCTCTTCCCGGTTTTCCCAACAGCTGACCGTGGGAGAGAGCCAGCCGGGCTCCGGGATCAGACCCCCACTCCCAAGAACCCCATCCTGAGCCGGGAGCGGGATCCGGAGAGGCAGAGCCAGAGCAAGGAGAAGAAGAGACGGAGAGACTCCCTGTCCCCGCCGTCCTCGGGCTACGAGCGGGGCACAAAGAGGCCGGAGGACAGGCGAGTGCTGGCAGGGATCTGCCATATTCCAGGGATCTGCCGTATTCCTGGGTAAAATCTCCAGGAAAAACGGTCCCGGAGATCTTTGAGGTCCCCCAGGGCTGGGGAAGGGAGTTTTCTCCCGGAGGAATCCTGGTGGTGAGATTTGTTCCCGGGAGCTGGGCGGTTCCGCGGTGTTGGCGGCTTCTTCTCTGGGATAACCTGCACCTCCATCCTCGGGCGTGGTTTGGGAATGAGGTGGGAAATGAGGGAAGCTGTGCCGGCTCCTGCACAGAAATTAGGGATCGTGGAATGGTTTGGGTTGGAAGGACCTTAAAGCCCATCCAGTCCCACCCTGTGCCATGGGGACACCTTCCGCTGTCCCAGGGTGCTCCAAGCCCCGTCCAGCCTGGCCTGGGGCACTGCCAGGGATCCAGGGATCCAGGAATTCCAGGATGCAGCCATCCTAATGCAAAGAGCTCCCTAGGTCCTTCAAAACCCATTCCCTTCTCCTCCTCCCCCTCTTCCCGGTGTGCTGGGAATTATTCTGAGCTCGGAGCAATCCCTGCCTGAAGAGGAGGGAGCAGTGCCCAGACCAGGATTTCTGACTCCAAAACTTCCTTGCCTGAGTAATTATTCCCTAAATGTTCCCGTAAGGACAGCAATCCAGGTGGCTGTGATCCCAGCAGGCCGGAGCCATGCTCCTGCCTTTCCTTGGGAACGGTGGCATCGCTGCCAGGGCTGAGAGCGTGACTCCTCATGAAGAGAAGGAAAATATTCCACGTCTCGGAGCTCAGAGCGACTGGAGATCGTGTTAAAGGCAGGACAAATACCATGGAATTTCCTCTCAAGAGTTCCGTGCTCTGTTGTCCCGCTCCGAGCCGCTCCGTAATTAGGGAACAATTGGTGCCGAGTCAGCCAGACGGGGAAACCTCGCGTGGAGCGGAGCTGGGCAAGTTGGAAACATCTGGAGAAAAAGGACAGATGGAAATCTATCCCCCTGTAACGAGGCTGGAAACATCCCCAGGAAGTAAATCCTGCATTTTCGGGGTTGTTTTAAACAGAACAAGCGGCTTTTTTTTGGGCGAGGAGTTGCTGCTCTGGCTCCTCCTCCTGTGCCGTGTCCGTGAAGGAGCAACATCCTTCCCTGGGAATGTTCTCCCCACTCTGAGCGTCCCCCTTTGTTATCCCGAGGGTTTGATGAGGAAAACAACCAAACAGACGGAGAAGGGAACGCTAAACCCTCGGCTTCCTGCTCCCCACTCCGAACTCTCCAGGCAGTGCCAGGAACGACTTTAATTAGGGAAATCCAACTCCTCAGGGCAATGAGGTTCCCATTAGCGGATCCTGCAGCTCCTCTGGGAATGGCTCCAGCAGATCCGGTGGTAGCAATGTGCTTTTGATACGGAAATGGATCCCAGGGATGCAGAATGTGTGGAGAATACCCTGGATGCTCTGTGGAATCCATTGTGTTGAGGCTGCAAAGCATTTTTCCCTGTGATCCCCGTTTTACCACGCTCCTAACGTCTGGAAACCTCCACCTTTGATCTGGAATTTTCCTTGGTTGGGCTTTGATCAAAGTCCTTAGGCTTTTGGGGTTTTTTTTTCCCCCCTCCTCCTTCTTTAATTCCCTGGAAAAATCCCTCCAGCTGCTCTGTGTTTTGGGATGAAAACTCTTTAAGGAATTAAAAAAAAAACAAACATCCACACCATTGTTTTTTGAAGCCGAAGTTGCGGTCTGGGAAGGAGCAGAATTCCAATCGGGAATGTGCTGCTCATGACTCCCTTGCTCTTTGCCTTGGTGTCTGCAGCTCCTGTGTGGGGGTTCCGGGCTGGAAAGATGGAATTCTCATTCCAGCACTGGAATTTGAGGGGGAAGGTGCCGTGGTGTGAGCTGCTCCTGTTTGGGAGCCTCTTCCAAATTCCTTGCTGGTCCTGCTTTAGGAAAACGTGGCAGAGTGCTTCCAGCATTTTGGGATACCCTGCACAGTCTGTGACCTTTCCTTGGGTACTCTTGGCCTCGGAGACGTTCCCTCCCTCTCCAGGTATCCCGGAGCAGCTCCTCCAGACAACTTCTCTGGCGCCTTTGCATCTCCATCAGCACCAGGCTGATGTTGGCCAATCCATCGGGATCGCCGAGCCCCTGCCCTGGCTGCCTGTGGATGAGCAGGACCAGCGGGTGTTTCCCTTGAGTTGCTCAAACAGCCGGAAAAAAGGGGACGTTTTTAGGATGTTGGGCGTTCCGGGTTTCCCGCTGTCCCCTGTGCTGCTGGAGCCCTGCGCCTGCAGCTTCCCGAGGTCTCACGGCCCTTTCCCTGTTCCCTCTCTCCCAGGTATGACACGCCGGCGTCTTCCAAGAAGAAAGTCCGGCCCAAGGACCGCAACAAGCTGTCCACGGAGGAGCGCCGCAAGCTCTTCGAGCAGGAGGTGGCCCAGCGGGAGGCCCAGAAACAGCAGCAGCAGCTCCAAAACCTGGGAATGACCTCCCCGCTTCCCTACGACTCCATGGGCTACGGGACGCCCCACCACAGCTTCATCGGATACCCGCCGGGGTACCCCATGCAGGCCTACGTGGATCCCAGCAACCCCAACGCCGGCAAGGTGCTGCTGCCCACGCCCAGCATGGACTCCATGTGCTCTCCGGCGGGCTACGAGCATTCCCAGACTTTGGTGGGGCACGCGGTGGAGCCCGCCCTGAGCACGCCGCAGCCGGTGCCCGTCGTCCAGCACGTGGCCGCCGCCGCCGCCGCCGCCATGGAGGTGACCGCCCCGCAGTACGTGGCCCAGGGCGACGCCGTGGTGCACCAGGAGGCCAACGTGGCCGTGCTGCCGGTGGCCGCGGCCGGCGCGGTGCAGAGCCAGGGTTACGGGGTGTGGGATTCCGGCCAGCAGCCCGTGGCTGTCCAGCAGCCCTATTCCCCGGCCCAGTCCCAGCCGGCCATCTACTACCAGGGCCAGACCTGCCAGACCGTCTACGGGGTGACCTCCCCCTACTCGCAGACCACCCCGCCCATCGTCCAGGTAATTCCAGCCGGGAGCACCCGGGGAGCCAGCTGGGAATTGAGTTACTCACTCTCTGTTGCTTCTCTTGTTGGAGCATCTTCTTAGCTCTTCTCGGGGAGCTTCCTGCCCAGGAGTGGTGGGAAAGCACATTCCAGGGTATTTTCCATCCACAAACGGCGGGAATTAGGGAATCATGGAATCCTGGAGTGCACTGGGTTGGAAGAACCTTAAAGAACATCCCAATCCTCCCCCTGCCATGGGCAGGGACTCCTCCCACTATCCTAGGCTGCTCCAAGCCCTGTCCAACCTGGCCTTGGACATTCCAAGGGATGGGGGATATTGAGGACATCCAGGGATGGGGGATATTGAACCCTTCCAGGGATGATGATTCCACGGTCGCTGGGGCCAGTCAGGAGTCTGCAGCTTGCAGGAATGTTTCAGAACCTGTTTGTGAAAGCTGTGTTGGTTTCCTGGCTGTCGAAGGGAGGTTTGTGGACAGGAGCCGAGTGAACGAGTGAAACGTGGATGTGGGAGCTCGGCTCCCACTGGCTTTTGGAAGCAGGGTCTGGAGCTGCCAGAATTAATTACATTCCAAAAATCTAAGGACAATATTGGGAAGGAATTCCTGGCTGGGAGGGTGGGGAGGGGCTGGGCTGGAATTCCCAGAGCAGCTGTGGCTGCCCCTGGATCCCTGGCAGTGTCCAAGGCCAGGCTGGGCACTGGGGCTTGGAGCAGCCTGGGACGGTGGGAGCTGCGCTCCTCCAGTGGAGGTGTTTTTGGGAGAAGCAGCTGAGTGTGGATTCCCTGTTCCAGAGCTATGCCCAGCCGGGCCTCCAGTACATCCAGGGCCAGCAGATCTACACGGCTCATCCGCAGGGAGTCATCGTGCAGCCCCCCACGGCCGTCACCACCATCGTGGCGGCCGGGCAGCCCCAGCCCATCCAGCAGGTGAGGGCGTGCTGCATCCAGAGGGATGGGGAGGGTTTTCCCGTGGGATAAAGAGCTCTCGGGGCACCTCACGACTTTCTCTTCACCCCTTCCGTGCCGTTTCCAGCCAGAGCTGGTGGTCACCAATAACCTCCTGGATCTGCCTCCGCCTTCCCCTCCCAAACCCAAGACCATCGTCCTCCCTCCCAACTGGAAGACGGCCCGGGACCCCGAGGGGAAGATCTACTACTACCACGTGGTCACCAGGTGAGCGTGGACATCGCTGACCCCTGGCCCCAGGCGCCGCGTCCGCAGGGATGGGCGCTCCAGCACTGTCCAGGGACAGCCCTTTCCATGGGGGAATCTTCCCAATGTCCAACCTGAGCATCCCCAGGCACAACTTGAGGCCGTTCCCTCTTGTTTCTTGGGAGAAGAGCCCAACCCCCACCTCCACAGCAAGAATTACGATTTTCCCAATGTTTTCCCCGCACCTTTCCCACCAGTTTGGGAAAGAACCAGGTTTTGGATCAATCCCTACGAATTTACCTGGAATTGTAACGAGTTTTAAGCTTCTAAAAAGGATTTTTAAAAAAAAATTTCCAACTCCGTGGGAGGCGTGGATGGGGATCCACCTCTGGAGGGATAAGCCAGGAATATTTCCTTCCGTATCCATTTCCTGCTGTCAGTTCTTGTTCCTGGCACACGTCTCTCTGCATCCATGAATCTTTTCCATCTCCCTTTGGATTCCTCCCTGCTCCCTGGCACACCGGGGCAGGGGCAGGAGACCTTCAGACACCTGGAATCAAAACCAGTCGAGCAGGAATAGGTGAATTGTGTTGGCTGGAAGTCTCGGGATGAGGTGAGGAGGCCCAGCTGGGGTCTCTGCTGGGATGTTCCCACTTTTCCATGCTGGGAATTCCATCCCGGTGCCGAACATCCCTCGATCCCACAGCGTCGCCACGGTAGAAAATGGTGCAAATTCCCTCTTTTCGGTTCTTCCTGCTCGGTTTTAACCTTCTCCAACTCAGAAATCCTCAAGCTCACCATCAGGAGCAGGAGGAGGCTGTGAATTCCGCATGTCGGGAATTCTGGTGGCTGATGCAGCCCGGACGTGCCGGCTGATGGGATAATCCGTGAGCAGGTCCCGGTTTCTTTAGGGGGGTGACGAGGGTCTCTCTCCCTTCCTCCAGACAAACCCAGTGGGATCCTCCAACCTGGGACAGCCCCGGGGACGACGCCAGCCTGGAGCACGAGGCCGAGATGGACCTCGGCACCCCCACGTACGACGAGAACCCCATGAAGGTGAGGGAGACGAATCCTTGGGAAGGACCCTTGGGATGGGAGGTCGGTGTGGATTTGGGGCGTGGCAGGGGGACAGGAGAGGCTCCGGATCTCCCGGCTGGAGTGGATGCCGGGCTTCCCTGAGGTTCTGCCCGGGATTCCAGCCCCGTGTGTGGAGCTGGCCAAAAACATGGGAATAACGCTGAAAAAGGACAAACTGAGGGTGTAGCTTAGGAGCCTTTCCCATACCTTTCTGATTCCTTAAAAAGCTGGAGAAGATCCATGGAAAGAAAGGAAGGAATCAGTCCTCCCACTGCTCCGGTGCTCCCGCGTTCCCGGGAGTGATTTTCCTGGAGGCGTTGTCCGTCCTGCAGCACCCGGGAACATCCCCCACGGCTGCTGTTGCCTTTCCACGTGCTGCCAGGATCCCAGGGGTTAATCCCATTCCCCGAACGCCTCCGAGTGCTCCAGCCAGGATTCCTGGCGAGTTCACTCCGACAAAATTACGGACAAGTATTTATCTCCCTGGAAAGAAGTTAATTGGAAAAGGAGCTCGGAGCTGGCGCTCCCCGCTCAGCCAAGGGGCTGTTGCTCCCACAGAGGAATCCAGGGAAGCCTTTTCAAGGATTCTTACCCCTGGATCAGTGTCACATTTATCCCATGGCATTCCCTGAAGATTCCGGGATCTCGGGGTTGCGAGTGTTGTTGAAGGATATTGGGGTTGATGAAGAAAATGCTGATTTGAGGCTCTGAAGGGAGATTGGGAGCTGGAATAGCTGGGAATTGCATCCCTGTGCGGGGATGAGCTGAAGTTCAGTGGTGCAGAGCAGCTCGGAGATATTTGGGAACATCCCCGGGATGGGAACGAGGTGCTGAGGAGAAGGCTGGGCTCTCCCGAGCGAGGGAATGGAGCTGTGCTGGTGCTTCCCAGCCTGGGAATTGTCCCCCCGTGGAATTGTGAGGGTCTCGGTGCTGCCGGCACAGCAGAGGGAGCAGCGAGGAGCGATCCCAGAAATTGGGACGACGAGGAGCTGAGGGCCGGGGTGACCGTCCAAGGGCTTCACCTCGGGCCGGACACGAACCCCCTGCTCCTTCCAGGTTTTGCTGCTCGCTCCAAACCCCAAATCCCTGAATTCCCCTGAATCCATGAATCCCTCCTTCCTGGATGAGCCGTGGCTCTGCCTGACCTCAGGGCGAGGCGGTTCCGACTCCCTCCAGGGCTTCAGTTCCTTTTCTCCTGGGCCAGGACGGCCGGGAGGTCGGGTTTTTCCTGGCACTGAATTCCCATGGTCACGGCTCCCGCCTCCGACGCTTCCACCCTGAAATTACAACCACATTCCTTGGATTTTTCACCCTCCTCCCCACCCCGCACCTTTCCCAAGTGGATTAAACCCACCCAGGAGGGATTAAACCCACCGGCAGCGCGTCTCCGGCGTCCGACAGCTGCGGCCGCTATTCCCGGTGTTCCCGAGCCCTGGGGGAGGATTTTGATGGAAAGGCACAAGAGGAGCGGGAAGCCAGGACCACCATTCCCTCTAAAGCACCCTTGGAATCCTGTTTTTCCCCTTGGAAAAGGGCTTTCTGGAGGGAGCGGCCCAGCAGGGAGGCTGGCGGGGATGCTGGGCTGGATGCCGAAGGTTTTGCATCCTTTTGGGTGGAAAAAGCTTGGAATTGGGGTGGGTTTGTCTCTGCCCATTGGTTCTCCATGGAAATGGAGCAGCTCCCAGCTGCTGGAGAAGAGAATCCCAGCCAGGCTCCTCCAGCTTTTCCCAAACATTTGGCTTCTTGATCCCATCCTGGGCTGGTTTTCCCGCCATCCTTGTGGCTTCTCCATTCCCATCTCCTCCAGGGGCTGAAAAACAGGGACAGCACCATTTTGGGGGATTTTCCTGTGCTGGTTTTCCTGGCAGGCTTTGGATTACGGGATTACACCTCGGGGGGGTGAGGGAGGAAGGCCTTGATGAGGAGGTTTTGATATTAAAAGAAATTTAAAATGCAATTTTAGCCTAAAATTAGGAAAAATTCTCTGAGGGGGAATTGGGCACCTTGGCACGAGGAGGAGCTTGGAAACGGAGTTTTTATTTCTCCTCCTCATCTTTCCCTGCCCGTTTTAGACACCGATTTTTCCCCTCATCCCACTCAGAGAGGGGTTGGATGGGGAAAGGTTTGGGAGCGGAAAAGGATTTGGGAATGGAAAAGGGTTTGGGAGTGGAGAAGGGATCGGTGGAGAAGGATTTCAGGGTGGAGAAAGGATTGGTGATGGAGAAGGACTTGGGGGTGGAGAAGGATTTGGGGTTGGAGAAGGGTTTGGGGATGGAGAAGGGTTTGGGGATGGAGAATGGATTGATGATGGAGAAGAGTTTGGTGATGGAGAAGGATTTTGGGGGTGGAGAAGGATTTAATGATGGAGAAGGGATTGGTGGAGAAAGATTTGGGGATGGAGAAGGCTTTGGGGGTGGAGCAGGGTTTGGTGTAGAAGGCTTTGGGAAGGACGAAGGGTTTAGGGAGGACAAAGGGTTTGGGAATGACAAGGGGTTTCGGAAGGGTTTGGGAAGGGTTTGGGAGTGAGGAAGGGTTTGGAGAGGACGAAGGCTTTGGGAAGGATGAGGGGTTTGGGAAGGGTTTGGGAAGGACAAGGGGTTTGGGAAGGCTTTGGGAGTGAGGAGGGGTTTGGGAAGGCTTTGGGAATGAGGAAGGCTTTGGGAGTGAGGAGGGGTTTGGGAAGGACGAGGGGTTTGGGAAGGCTTTGGGAATGAGGAAGGCTTTGGGAATGAGGAAGGCTTTGGGAATGAGGAAGGCTTTGCCGATGGAGCACTGCAGGCTTTGGTGCCGGAGCCATCTGCTCCCCATTCCCGGCCTTTTGAAGTGGCAGCCGAGCCCGGGGCCGGAGCAGGAGCTTTGATGTCCCTGCTCCGGCCAAGCCTCGGCCATAAAACCTCCCTGGCACGGCCATAAAACCTCCCTGGCACGGCTGATTTACAGCCTGTCCCTCTGCTCCCGGGATTTCGGGCTCTGCCTGCCCGCCTCCAGGCACGTTTTTAGGGATCGAAAGGGATGGGACGGCTCCTGCTTTTTTCAGTGTTAAACACTTGGAAAAAAGTGGGATTTTTTTAATTAAAATAAATCCTGGGGCATCATCAAAGCACAGAAGGAGAAGGGAAACCTCCCCCGGCTTTCCAAACCTGTAACAAATCCTTTTGCTCTTCCCGTCCTTACGATCCAAGTCGGGATGACCTGGATCCCGGACCTCTCCCAGAAAATGCTGCTTTTCCCTTCCTCAGGCTCCAAGGAGATCGCAGAGCTTGGGATGGGAGTGTGTGGGAGGTGGGTGCGGATCCAGCAGGAAGGGACGCGCTCCGGGATGCAGCCGCAGCGGATTCCGCTCCGTTAGCGAATCAGGGACCAGTACTCTGGGAAGCAGCCAGAAATTCCTAGAGAATTCCCTTTTTCTTGGCTGTAGCTAAAGATAATCCGCGTGAACGCTTGTGGGGGGCCGCAGCCCTCCCAGGGAATTCCTGAAGGAAAATCCCCCACCACAGGGCTTGCTCCCACTCCGGACCAGCCTGGCTGCCCCAGGACCTGCTGCTGCTATTTTTCCAGCTTTTTTCCCAAAGAAAACAAGAGCAAGGAGTGGTCCCTGTGCCTCCCAGCCCAGGAGTGTGACCGGAGTGTGCTGGGAATTGTGCCAGGATTGGGCTGGGAAATGTGTCGGGACCGAGCTGGGGAGTGCCGGGAGCAAGGCTGGGAAGTGCTGGGCCTGGACTGGGATCAGGCTGGGAATTGTGCCTGGCTTGGGGCGAGGAGCGTGCCGGCGTCGGGATGGGGAGCTCGCTGGGACTGGGCTGGGAAATGCCTGGTTCGGGGTGTGGAGCGTTCCGGGACTGGGCTGGGAAGCTCGGCAGGAATGAGCTGGGAAGCGTGCCTGGATTGGGCTGGGAAGTTCACTGGGATGAACTGGGAAG
>VZTI01005756.1:92560-205787 GCA_013397865.1 Struthidea cinerea | reverse complement strand
AAGTTACCGGGTCTTGGAGATAGTAAACAAAGATACTCAGTGCTTGCAAAAGTTGTGTTTCATATTGCTAAATAATGTAGTGGTCTCCAAAGGGGTAAAATTCTCTGTCTTTAAATAAAGGCACTCTCAAATTCAAAAGATTTCATAGTGGGTTTTAAAGCTATTAAATAGCCTATAGCAAGTACTGTTATGTAATCCTTTAAACTACCATTTGTGGCAAGCTGGTTTTCCCTGGGGTGCATAGATAAATAGGTTTCTGTAATGCTCTCATGCAGGAAAAACTTATAATCTGCAGATATAAAGCCAGAAAAACTTTTTTTTTTTTTTTTAATCAGTAGAGAGACAATGGCTGGCAAGGTGGGAAAGCTTCACACATCTGATGGTATAGTTCTTCAGAAACCCTAGATGTGCCTGTCAACTTTAAATAACCAGTCTGGATAAAGAGGTCGTTTATAAAGTCCATGTTTTTAAAATGGTTTCAACTTATTAATGAACACAATACTGTGCCAGCTGGAGTTCATGGTGGCCATTAATATTAGTAGGAGGAAATCTGACCTACTTGTTTTTGTTGTGGTTCTTTGTTTTTTGTTGGGTTTTTTTTGTTTTTTTTTTTTGGTTTGTTGGGGTTTTTTGTTTGTTTTGTTATGTTTTGTTTTTTCATTAATCTATGAGCAGTATTTTAATGAAGATATATCAGATACCATTTCATATCCAGCATAAAACTCTTTTGTAAAGGAAGAAGACATCTTCCTGGTCCATCCTGTCTGTCTAAGCATTCTTCTAAGAGTACTTATAAAAATCCTGTACCATACCTCAACTTTTTATGCATCAGCAGACATAAAAGTAGCTGTAAAGATTTCATCATATAACACAGAGCATGCAAACTGGAGTACCTTGCTGTCATTCTAAAACAGAAATATTTGGATTCCATGCAAGAAAACTACATGCTCTTTAATTTTGGAAAACTGATTTATTGTCTTTTTGGGGAAAAAAAATATTATTCCAAACAAAAGATAAATAAGTGGATACATTTTACCAAATCACAAAATTCTAATTTCTGAGGGAGTGGGATAAAGAAACATACTAACTAATGTCCAGGTGGGTTTGCCCTGTATTGGTCTTATGTTTTTAAAAATGCTTCCCTAGAATACACTTGGTGCCTTCCCAAGTGTAAGTATGCCAATTTTTCTGCAGCTATTTCTTTCTGATGTTACTTAACACTGCCAATCTAGACTATACCGACTGACGGAAAAAAATATATTCTTGCTATGAGTACAGCTGGATTGTCAGACAGTGTGTGTCTAAGTCTGCTATATAAATGTACGCTTATATTATGGTAATATCTGTCAGCTGATTTTTCAGGTTTTTTTTTTTATTTTTGATGTCTAGCTCGTTATGGCTCTGTTGGTTTTGTTCATAGTTGTTTTCTTCTCCCTAAATACAAATTTTCCACCTTCCTTTGATTAATATATCACAGTTGTCTCATTTTTATTGTGTTCTTCTTTTTCAATTTCAAAGAAGAAAATGATACTGAGGGATAATCAACTCTCTCTGCCTTTGCTAGTGTAGAGCATGATGGAGCAGAAATGGGATAAATCTTTTTCTCCTTCAGTATAAAGCAGAGGTTACCCTAGGGCTGAACACGGCTTGTCCTTGAAACCACACAGAAAAATATTGTATTTTTGATGCTAGGAACCTGAGGGAAATATAAGTTCATACTATGCCAAATTCTTTTTCCAGAAAATGTTTGGTTTAGTTTATTTTTTTTTGTTTGTTTGTTTGTTTGTTTTTTTAAATTAATTTCGTTTTGAAATAGTAGAAAGTTTGTTTAATTGAGGTTTACCTGTACATTTATGCTAATGGGCTTAACTCTTTAATGTTGTACTTGAAACAATTATGTTTCTGAGGTTGTAAATAAAAAGACTCCAACATTTTACTTTTTGTCATTTTGGGGTTGTGGCAGGGTATGGTAGCCCTTTTTGACACTTTATTATGAATCTATAATGGAAATTATGTTCTTATAATTCTGTCTTTGGTAAATAATTAGGCTTATTCCCCCTCAACTAACAGTTCTTATTTCAAATGTAATATAATTTGGATTTTGAGAATATATGTCAATATGAAATGATGTGTGAAATGAGTAATAGCAATCAAGGTATTATTTAATCTCACACTTTTGCTGATAGAGCCCTTTTTAAGAATAGCATATAAAATTCCAGTCAAAACATCCAAACCAGTCAAAAATCCCAAAGTCTTTTATAGACACAAAATAGACCAAATTTCCACCTTATTTTCTCAAAAAGTGTTTCTGAGAGAGAGAAAAATTATGCATAATTATAAGGACAGTGCATCAATCTCCTCTAGATCCCACATGTGCCCCAAACAGAGAGTTCAGGTGTGAAAAACCTGCTGGAACACCAGAGTAGAGCTATATAGGTGGTGTAGGAACCAGATCTTAGTGGCACCCTGCTGGTGGCTCAGTCTAGCAATCAAACTATCCTCTATACCTTACGAAGATTTTGTCTTGGAGGGCACTGGAAGATGACTGAGAGTAAAAAAAGATAATGGTATGGAAATTACAGTAGAAAATATGATTGCTACTCCCTGGGAATGCAGTCAGCATATCCAGCCTCCTACACATAACACTAAGGGGGACTAGATGGAGAGTGGAGTGGAGTGGAGACACCACAGCCAGGCTCTTTTAAAACCCTTGCAGAGGAGGGAACTCGGTGGTACTTTGTAGATGATAAACTTCACAGCAGCTGACAACCAAGGTAGATAAAGGAAAATGTCCTGCTGTTGAATCAGCAATCATGGTGAAATCACTCTTCTTGGACTGATGCATATCCCCACCCCAAAGTTGTCTCAGGTACTATCCTGAGGTACCGACCCCAAAGGTACAATGACCCCGCACTGAGTAAGATGTATGACTAAAGTCAGTCAAGCTCCACCTAAACACAAATAAAGAGTATAAAAGTGAATTAGGAATGGGGAAGAGTTGGGGAGGATTCCACTGTAACTTCTGGGATCAGTCAACACGTTAACCTGTCTTCTCCCCCGTAGGGAGACCTATTGGGTAAGAACCATAGTCAGTGAACGCTGAATGATGATCTCAAGCCAGTTTTTTGGGGGATTAGAACTTGTCTGCGTAGCGCTTTGAATTAATATATTGCTTTGAACATGTTTTTGAAGTCAGATGTGATCATCAGTAATCCTTTAACCTTAACCCATCACTGTTTTATTGAGTGCTATCCTGTAAAGTGTTAATGTGAGTCCTTCAAGAGCGCTTGCAGTTGCTGGCACAGTGTAAAGGTGTGGAGACCCAGGATGGGGGTGACTCTGTTTGGAGTGTGACCCTGAACAAGTCAGTCAAGCCACCCTCTGATCTGTGAACTGCTCAGTGAAGGGTCCCCATAACAGGGCATCGACAGACTTAGTTGGGCACAAAAGGTCTCAGCTTTACTGGGGCTCTGACAGACTGATCAAACACTAAGCGTTTGAGAAAATCTTCCCTTTTCATGTAACAGAGGGGCAGGGAGTGATTTCACTTGGACAGAAGCAAAGACAGAGCTAACTAAAGTGCATTATGGTTTATATTGATATTTAGGAGAGAACTGAAATAAGAAGCTATTATTTTGTGTACATGTAAAGAGAATATGCCTTTGAGATGCATAAATAATTGTTCCCTGTTCTTTTAAGCAATCGTCTTTAAGAAGTCAGAAGCTGATTGTTTGAAATCCATGAAGAATTATTAGAAGTGGATGTAATTATTTTACACATAGATGAAGATTTTGTGCCTCTTTGAAGTTTGTGTCTCTCAAGTACTCAATCAGTAACTGAGGCAGATACTATGAGATGTAAAAAAGATATTTTTGTAGAAGTACACTTTGAGCACACCATGAAGTTACACTCACAAATTTCAGTGTTGTGAAAAGTCACTAACATAAATTTATTCCGCACATGCACAACCTTCCTCATCAAGAAGGGCTTAAAATCTTTGCAGCAAACTTGCCTGAAATTCTTTTTTTTTTCCTTCAGTGACAAATCAGATGCTTAAATATTTCCCATAGAAAAGTTAAGATCTGTTATTATAATTCTGTCTTTTAATGACATAGTAAGCATGAGATGCCTTTGCAAAATGAGTAAAAGTAAAAATCCATATAGCCAATATATTTAAGATAGAATTTACTTTTGTCATATTTAATTCTTTAATGTATGTGAACTTTCATCTCAGTTACTGACTTAAATGGTCTCCAAAGCATATCTAAATGTTCATTTATTTTTTACTTAAAAAGTAATCTTCCTGTCATAAACTGAGGGAGGGAAAAACTTGTACTAATCAAGAAACTGCCTTTTCCAAAATAATTTTCTAAAGTTTCAGGGTTTATTTTTTTTCATTTTCACTTTTAAGTTTTCAATTTCTGAAGAGCAAAACTCTCCTTGTAGCTATTTAAAAGACTGTCAGAAGTCTTTTGTATTTCTAGTAAACCTGTGGCTTATTTTTGAATTGAGTGACTGTTTTGCTTTCCAGATTATTGTGGTTCTTTGTTAGTTCTGTGCTGTAAATCAGCTTAGCAAAAAGGAACTGTCATGATTTGTGAAAGAATATTTCACTTCAAGGGCTTTGCTCCTTGTAGATTATTTAATTATTGGGATTTCCAGATTTTTTTTTTAATAATAAGTATGTAATATTTAGGTCCAATATGTTCATCCTTTTATCTGTTATTCCCCAATATCAACTTCTGCCTTTCTGCAGACCTATCATAACAATATCTAAGCATGTCTCAGACCATGCCGGTCAAATCTTATAAGGACAGCAGTGCACTTGTCCCCTTGGTGTCACAAAAACTTTACAGATTTTTCGCTGTTATGTTTCTCCCATGTCTGTCTAACTTTGATGTACAACAAGAGCTATTAGCTGTATAGAACCAGAAAAGGAAGATATATGTCGAAATTGTCCCTTCCTTTAGTCTGGTAACATAAGCCTACCATAGGGGCGCCGGAGAAAGCTACAGAAAAAATATGATCAAAACTTTGTAGGTCAGGCTTTCTCTCTTACTTGGTAAATGTACCTACAACCATTTTGATGGTCAGCATTGCTAACTGAAGGCAACCCAGTGAGCAATGGCGAAGTATTCTTAATTTAGGGGCAAGTTCAGTTATCTCACTTTTTCATACTCCATAGCATACCAGTAGGACATATCCTGCATTTTATGTTCATTGCTACATATTGCTTTAGCTCCTTCCATCCACAACTCCAGTCTTGGGGGGGAGGCCTGGCTGAGAGCCACAACTGTGTCCTGTACTGGGGATGCTTGAGCTGCTGGGATCGGCTGTGCCTGGGCACCCCTCATAGGGTCATCCCCTGAAGACCTTCCAGTGCTGCTGCTGGCACCTTGTCAGGTAAACCCAGTACAAATGAGTAATTTTATTTAAAAGTCTGAATCCCATTTCATCCTCTGTGAGACAAAGAAAAGGGCAGCATCATCTTTCTCCTGGCACTCTGTTAAAAGCCACTGTCCAAGGAGTAAGAGCATTGCTCCTGCATGCTCACGGTCCCAAAGGAAATCCCTATCAAAGGGAGGGCACTAAGAAGGTGTACCCCTGGATGGTGAGAGATGGAGGGCAGTACTGACTGAGTTGTGTTGTTTATGGAGTTCTATGTAACCTATTATTAACCAAATTCATTATCATGCATACGAGCTATGCTATTTCCAAATGTTCAGTGAGATGGTTCTCCAGATGTCATTGCTGTAAAGTACAAAACCAGACAACAGTAGAGCTGTAGATCACAGTGACAGATGTACATTTAGCTTGATCTGCTCTTTTTGCATTTGCGGATTTACTAGACAGAAGCCTCAGAAATCTCAGTGTTACTAAAAATTATCTGCTGATTCTCTGTACTAGAAAAATCATTAGCCAATGTTCAAGTATCCCTGATCCTCTTGAATATCAAAATATCTGCTTTGCATTGTTGATTAAATGGGCTTGTCCAGTTTCACTTTTCAGCTGTTGGGTCTTAATAAACTCTTTTGTATCAAGTCTCTGCGATCAAACTTCCATTCCCTTGGAGGCTTTTCCCACTTGTAAAGGAATTATCTTCTTAGTCTTTCTGACATATTTAATAGATTGAACTCCTGAAAGACTATAAAGCACGTTCTTCAGCCTGTTAGTTATTCTTTTCATTATGATTTTGTTCGAGTTTGCCAGCAGATTTTTTGAAAAAAGTATCCTCTGTCATACTCCAAGATTCCTTTGTAAAAACTTCTTTGAGTTTGATACTTCTTGATTTTTAACGTAAGGGCAGATAGTTACACTTGAGATACTTTATAAGAAAGATTTTTTATTATTATTATTATTGGCAGTGTTACAAAGTTTTCTTCTTTAATATAGGTTTTTTGGAATTTTTTTAATCTGAAGCTGTGAGAGGAGGCAGTAGGCATAAAAAACCACGGTAAAAACATCCCTCAAAAAAACCCCAAACCAAAGCAACACCTCCCAAAAGCCTTTCGCATTGCCAGACTTGTCTGCAGGTGTCAACTGTTATAGACCCCAAAAATCCTCCCTTGGTTGTGTGTGCTCTCTCAGCTCCCAAGGGCATCTTGAATTGAGGGTTCCAGAACTGAATACAGGACTCAAGGTGTGGCCTCAGCAGTGCCGAGTACAGGGGGACAGTCACTGCCCGTGTCCTGCTGGCCACACTATTGCTGATACAGGCCAGGGTGCCATTGGCCCTCTTGGCCACCTGGGCACAGCTGGATCAGGTTCAGCTGCTGTTGACCGAGGTCCTTTTCCACTGGGCCATTTTCCAGCCACTCTATCCCCAGCCTGTAGCACTGCATGGGGTTGTTGTAGCCAAAGTATACGACCTGGCACTCGGTCTTGTTGTACCTCATACCACTGGGCTTGGCCCATCGATCCAGCCTGTCCAGATCCCTCGGCAGCGGCTTGCATTCACGCAAGAATTGGCAAAGTCATAAAGCAAGTATTGCCACAGTGTAACACTGTGCAACACTGTTAGTCTGAATCCTACCATCACAACACTCTTCAGCTGTAAATTTCTTGTAGACTGGAGAGCAAATAATTGCATAAAGGCTCTTTACAAACTCTTAAGCTATCTTGCATCTACTTTCAAACTAAATTGAGCAAATTCTGAATGGAAATGTGAGTTTACTGTTTTTTGATAAATATTTTCTTATAATGCCCATCTGTGCCTTAAGTTTTTCTCTGTTACTTGCTGAATGGAGAGAATGGAAAAAAGAAAATAACCCTTCTTCAGACAGTGATAAAATCAGTGTAATGACAAAAAAATGCTTGCACCTGTAAATCCCTGAATTTATGCAAGGATATCAAACAGTTGTGGGCATAATTACCACTTTACATTAATGGCTACCAAATTTCTGTGGACATTTCTGGATTCTGATGTCCAAAATGGGAACTCATACAATTTCTAGATTTACAATTTATGTCAAATTTATCTGAAAAATGCTGTCATCCTTATAGTACTCTCCACAATGGGCAAAACACATCACATACAATTTACTTCTTGCAAAACATGATCACTTTTTAAGAAGAAATGTCCTTTTCAGGAAAAAAAAAAAAAATCAAGCAAATAACGAAAAACTACAACAAAGCAAAAAAAATTCAAAACCAACCAACCAAAAAAAAAAAAAACCACCAAAAACCCAGCAGGTAGAGGAAAAGATAGTCTTGTCATAAACTTTTAAAGAAATTGTGCTGAGCATCACTTAAGTGGCAGAAACCATTAAGAAGAATCTGTGCTTTATTTTATGTCTTTCCATTCACTGATTTCCACTATATAAAATAAATTGCAAAAATTTAAAAGTGGGTAAACTGGATAATACCCTTGAGTTTTAATAAATTCTTTTTGCTTGTTTGGTATTTCGGGTTGGATTTGGGGATTTGTTTTGTTGTTGTTTTTTGCAGAGGGTATTGATAGCCCATCATCAGCGTTGAAGACTGAGGCGAGCAAAGCATTAAACTGCTTTGCTTTGTCTGTGTCCCTGTTCCTGAGGTGACCATCCTTATTTCTGGTCTCCCTTTTTCTATAACTTTAAATGCCCTTTTTTCTCGTTCCCAAATGTAGCATGCACTGCTATAATGAAAATTCAAACAGTAATGCATTGTCATGGCTTTTCCTGTGAAAGTTTCAGTAACTTAATGACAAATAAATCAGATAAATCTCGATTTGGATAAAAGAGTGATAAAGATGTGTTATCCAGCTAAATTACTACTGGAATTTGGGGGTTTTGTCCATTATTTACAGCTAGAAATGGTTTAAAAATGGAGATAGGAAAATTACATGAAATGTGGTAGTTACACTTCAGGGAATTATGCTCTGAACTGCTTCATAGATTTCTCCCCCTGCAAACAATTTGGGAATGTTTGCTTGAGAGACTAAAAACCTGAAAGAGTAAATATCTCAAACACTCGGCAAAAGAGAAAAGAAATGTTACCATGCCAATGAGATAAGGTGCAGTCAGAAAAGAGGGTCTTGCGGAGGCAAGTTAGGACTTTTCTGGGACCAGCTTCCTTATTCTGGGCAACTATCTCCAAACCCAAGTTTGAGACAGCATTGCACTTGTGTCTCTGATAGAGGGAGTGGGATTGAAACTACAAGACTCCCTCAACCCCCCTCTTAAAAGTTTGAAAATAACAAATTGTGCATGTGCAAGAACTAGCCTATAAATAGCACAAGTGAGAGGGACTGGGTGTTCACCCACCATCCAAAGGAAATGGACCAGAGATGTCTCTGGAACCCTGCCTGGTGATCCAGATCTTTATTTTTCTACCATTCCTTCTTCTTCTCTTCCCCTCCTTAAAAGTTTCAATTGCTTCTGTGGTGGGCTGTTCAGCCAGTCATAAGGTTAAAAGTATAAATCACTGCTACCATGGGTTGTTGAGAAATTGTTGCCATGTGCTGTTCAAAAAAGTAAAAATCAGAAAAGTTGCAATTGCTCTTCTGCCATTGGCTGCTCAGGAAGTTTAAATTATTGCCACCATGGGACGTTCAAACTACCTTAATGTTTAAGGTTTAAATCATTGCTGCCATAAATAAAGCTTTCTAATTGTTCATTGGGCATCATTTTGCCTTAATTTAGCCCAAGGATTTCCCATGCCTTTTTGACGGAACGTATTACTCTCGGCCCTATCTGTAATATTTTCAAAATCATTGTGTTATTTTCACAAGTAAGAATTTAGAGGATTGGACATCAAGTCATTTGCAACCCATCTTGTATTTGTAATGATCTATGTTCTGTTTACTAGAAGCAGGACTATAAGAGGCTTCTTTTCTGCATGCAGTAATAAAGGAACACCAATATATTTCCTGACAGAAGAGTACTGATCTCAATAAAACCATCACATCCCTCCCCTCAAAAAAAAACCAGAGTAAATCATCCAACCCTGTCATAAACCAAAAGCAACGACATAGTTACAGACCATTTTATAAATTGTTTATATTGGGGAATACCTTCTCTGATACGTGACAATGTGTGGGGCACGTCTGTGTATTATTTCTTTCTATTTAAGACTGTTAATCCCAGAAGTTTCAAAAAACATCCTGTATTTTTGTAAGCTTTATTTAAGTTTAATACACTTAACACAATTGTCTGCATATGCTCAAGCATATTCTAAGTATGCAGCAAAACAGTAATTTCAAAGAAGTCCCACTGCTATTTGTGGCATATGATCTGTCATGTACTGTCAGTTTTCTATGATGAAAAATGTTGTCCTTTCTCTTGGAAGAAAGTTGGGTACCACAGGGATAGATGTGAATATGGGGATTTGGGGCTTTTAAAATTTAGAATTTTAACAGCATCACTGAATTTAATGACTTACTGGTGAGCACTGTGATAAGCACATTTTTGCATGTAGGTTTCTTGAATTATTTTTATAGCTAAATTTTACTTTAATGCTTGCCAAGCATCCCTGAAAATGTTAATAAAATTTTAGGGCTCTTAAATAACACGTCCTCACTTCTTTTAAAATGTATATCTTTGGTATGAATCACAAAATCAACACTCTTAGAAGATGCTGGAAATGTGCAGCTGCATGCTTATTCCTAGACTTCAATAAAGTTTTGAAATAATTTGAAACTGTAAAAATATTTCATGACTCAAAAGTCAGAGTTTGTGTACACACATGAAACACAGCATTAAGCTGGAAGTCTGTAGGTGCATAACTTCTTCTTTTGAAATCATCCAAGCAGTTCTGGAAGCATGTGCATTTTTGTCATTGCATTCAAATTGTATTTTATCTATCATTGTAGAAGGTCAATAAATTTCATCTGTATTTAAACACTGAAGATCTGAACATAAATTATGTATAACGCTTTTCTGGAAAGACAGAATCTCTTAGTCTTTCCTTCAATGAGATGAAGATGATTGAGTGAGTCTATTTCTTAGAAAACAATAGAAAAACACAATTCAGAAAAACTACTTGGTCCTTCCTCCAAACTTTTAAAGTGTATTTTGAATTATGGACAATTCATAAGGTAGTAAGTGCTTACTCAAATGTGTTTCTCCAATGCTACAGATGGGAGCTGGACAGTTCTTTCAATGGCCAAAGCAAAAACAAAAAGGTGAATGAAAGTATATCTAGGGAATTTAAAATAGAATTACATTGAAATTGGCACATATTTATTCCTTTTCTTTTTTAGCTGAGCTGGGAAATAGCAAAATTAGTGACATTTCCTTGCTCCTTGTTTGGAAAAACATTTGGATTTTCAGGGGGAGGACAGATCAATGTTGCATACATTTGTAATTTCTTTTCATAATTGTTGGAAAAAATGAAATCCTGCAGAGTCACCTAATTAGAATAATAGAAATACACATTTGAATTTCCTCTTTAGTCTAATCAGGATGAATCCTGCCGCCATTATTTCAAAGTAATGCACCTCACCCTGCAAGTGTTCCATGGAAAACAATGGAAAAAAGTGTAAAGCAACCTTAAAGCAATGTCAAGCAATACTTCAGATGTTAGGAATGAATTCATTTCCTGAACAGTAGAGCATTCAGGTTTTAACTTCTGCTAGAATAAGTTATAACAAAACCTGTTTCTTGGTAGGAAGATTAAAAGGGGGCAAAAAAACCCAAAGCCTGATTTCTGTAATTTCTGATGCTTCTGGAGTTGGATTCAATGATTCTTGTGGATCCCTCCCAACCCAGCATATTCTATAGTCCTATGATTCTACAGATGCCACTTAATTTTTCCTATCTATTTTTTCGTGCTTTCATGCATTATTTTCATATGTGGTATTCCAACCTTAATGATATGGACAATCTATATTTCATGGCCGAAAACACTTGTTTCTTTTTTTAATGTACCAAATGATGGCTCCTCACACACATGCATTTTATGAGTAATATGGTAATATGGTAAAAGATGAATTCGTAATTATTACTTAATGGTAGAATGTCCTGTTTGAACTTTTGAACTTCTGCAATGGGTGCTGCAATCCATGTTGGGAAGGCAATATGTGATGCCATTTCCTAAGGCAATCCAGCATATGCTTCCCTGCAGACTTTTTCTATACACGTAAACAAACTGAATTGAATTTTAGTAAATTTCCTTCTAAACTGACTTTGTTGAGTAGGTACAACTCAGGTTATTCTGAATTAGAGTGCCTTCATTTAGCTTGTTAGAGAATTAAGCTAAATCAATATAATTCACTTATACTGATTTAAGAGCGTTAAATTGATGCAAATCCTTGGTGTGTGGTTTTTTTCAACTATTGAGAAGAAATGTATGGAAGTTCATGCCATTTTTATGTGTTTATGGGCTTAGATTAGTATTATCACACCTTTTGTTGGAAGAAAACCAGCTAAAATGGGGAGTTGTCTCCCCAAGTAAGAAAGAGAAAAAAAAAAAAGACAAGGTGTACTATATTCATGTTAAATATGGGAAACTCAAGCCACTTTCTTAGGACTGATGTCCAGTATTAGCCCATGGCAAACTGGACTTACGTAGAATTTCTCAGGTAAATGTCTCACTATCCCAAGGAATCCAACAATTTACAGAGCACCAGAAATCCTAATCTATGTTCATCTTAGGTATTAATATAGTTTTAGTTTGCTGTTGATAAATTTCAATATGGATTACAGATGGCAGAGGAATTTACTGAAATTATCTAGCATTTGGGCATAAGATGAAATCATATGTAGGTATTCCATCCTTCATAATAGTATCAGGGTTAAAATGGTGTGTCAAAATTTAAAACTGATAAACTTAGTCTGTTTAGTAAAACACAAACAATGATTGTCTTAATTTCTTCACTACCTCTAGCATAGTTCTATTAAGGATTTGGAATGCTTTCCGAATTTAGGCTCTTGATTGTAAATTGCCTTGCAGGATAGCAGAATTGTAATCATCAAGACAAGCTACCATTAAATTCCTTTAAAATAATTATTATTTTCCCCTTTTTTGAGTTTTGATTAAAAGTATTCTTGAGCAGGGGAAAAAAAATGTAAAACAACCTTGGTGGCATCACTTTTATCTTTGAATTTTGTCAGTCAAGACTTGCTCTGAGTATCTGCACAGAATACTTGCTCAAAACCTGTATTTCAGAGGTAGGACAATTATTTTCATAGCAGGACTCTATAACTATGTGTTTTTCTACTAAATTAATTTTAAGCATATTTAAATAAAGCAAATTTTATTAATTTAATAGAAAATTTAAGTGAACCCAGTTTTTTGGCCTCTACTTCATGCTATTTTAAGAAAAAGAGGAAATTATTTCATGGATTCAGAACACAATGGTACCCACTTAACTGTTTCAGTTTCTTTATGGTACTTTTGATGGTTGCCTTTGGACTATTATTCATGATTTCCTCCAGCTTCAGCAAACTATTGCAGAACAAGACAGGGGAAAAAGTTTGATATTCATCTATTGTATCTAAATCTCTGTAAATCATAGTATTTTAAAAGATGAAGAGGCATTTCATTTTTTTGTTTGTACCGATGCCTGCTTATAAAGTAAATGAAGTAAATTGAATTTTGAAGCACATGAATCAGAAGGGACTCATTTGTCCCTCCCAACTCCTCATTTGGCAAGACCTACACATCACTTAGGGGACAATGAGGCAATGATCTGGTTGATCTCAACAATTTAAATGAAATGGTTCATATTAACAATAATACCCAACTTTGTTATATTGTGCATACTTCTCCCACCTCCAGAAAGAATTCAGTGTTAAACAATTCACTTGATTTCTCCATTCCTATTAATAGGTGCTAGGGTCTAAAATAAGGTAAAATCATCTTACCTGAACTATACATTGTTAGTGCATGGTGACATGCATCACTTAGAGATTCTTGCCAAGATGAAAAATATTCAGCACATTTGTTTTTTAACAGCAGCAAGTACATGTTCTTTAAAAAAAACAACAAACAAAAAACCCCCGACCTGAAACAGGCAAAGGATCCTGCTGAGGAAATAATACTTGATTTCATTGCAGAGCATGGCTGCTTTCTGTTTCTTCATATTCTTTTCTAAATATTGCAGTTATAAGTGTTACTGTTCCAGGCATAATAAAAGAACATTCCTGGAGTTTCTTTGCTCTACAGTGACATTTAGGTCATTAAAGCTTCTTTGATGGATGCTTCCTAGTGGGCAAATCTGTTGTACTTGAAAACTGATCACAGTATTTCTACAGCGTATATTATTATCCTTTCTGATGTTTAGAAACTTCAGTTAAGCGTGAATTCCAATGATGGTGATTTGTTCTTAAGAACTAATGTATTTACTCTCCATTTGATTTCCAGGCTCCCTTGAAGTAACTCCCCCCCTCCCCACTCTCAACTTTATCGAGGAAATTACTTCTGGCTTATAAAGAGAAAATAATGTTCTTCCTTGCTGACTTCTGGGGAGATGTGCATCCAAACCTAATTTTGTGGCATCAGTCCGATAAAATCCATGCTGAAATCAAAGGAGAGGCATAAGGACCTATATTTGAACATGCAGAAAGATTTTTTAGAGGCTTAAATCCACTTTAGTTGAGATTTAGTTTCAATAGACTGATCTTCTGCATGAGTGCCATGAATAGTGCAAGCAAGGTGGAATGGCTCTCTGGTTAATTAACTGCAGTTTCCAGAAGAAAAAGCATTCATTTTCTTTCAGCTTGAGCACAGGGTGTTTTGCCAAGACTCGTACATTGTAAATGCTTGGCTATCCTGATAGTACAGAATTTCTGATTTGTGCTTGCTGATTGAACAGTGAGCAGACTTGGCTGTGAGCCCTCCATCTTGAAGGGACTGTGAGCTCTTTTCCCATCCTTAAAGGAATACCTAGTCTTTACTACAGGTAAGTCAGTTGTTTTGTTTGGCCGCTGCCTTTACACTCTCGCTACTGTCTAAAGGACCCCTTGGGTTGCAGATTTTCATTGTTACCTCTGTGTTTATGCTACTGTACACCTGTAGTACACTCCATGTTCTCAAGAATTGTTCATCCCCTCCACCCCAAGGATATTTAAGATAGCTATTCATTGCATTTGCTAACATGATTCATGAGAAATAAAATTAAATTTTCTGGGACTTCTCCAAATAGGAGACTGTGACTTCACCAAATAGGAAGCTTAGGAACAGTTGATCTCAATGGCAGAGGGAGTAATTAACACTCCTTCCCCCCCAAAGGCTAACAGAACCATATCACTTGATTTAAAAGAAAAGGTTTAAAAGAAAAGAAAGCAATGCATCCTTCGCCCCCCTGGGCGAAAAAAAATATATTTCAGTCACACTCAGTATGTTGAAAATCATACTACTTAAACTAAAACAGATTAAACTTATACATTTATCAGATATTATGCGGGACAATGTAACGTGAAGAAGGATGATAGTTATGAGACAGGTATCCATGGTGCTTGTTTTGAGAATCCACTATACTGCATCTCTTTAATTCTTTCTGTCAAATTCTAATTGCAGAAAAAAGAATTAAAGGAGCCAGAGGAATGGAAGCGTGAGGGGGGATGATCCTCTCTGGTACCAGTATACACAGAGCACAAAGAAAAAGTCTCGAACACCTCAGGCCTTTTTCCCTGTCTGCCATCAGACGCCTGGAACATGAAAAGCTTATGTGCTATGGCTGTTGTCTCAACCACAAGAATTTGTGACTTTAGTTTGGTCACTGCCTTCATTTGCAAATTGTAGTAAAATGGTCCCTTTTGGGGGAAAAAATGAAGATAAGTGCAAAGCTGTCTATCTCTTACTTATCATTCACAATTTATAGCTGTAATGCACTTTAGATTCAGATCAGAATCTAGGCATTCTGTTGTCTTTTCTGAAACTCTGAAAGACTGGTGACAGTTTCACCCTGTGAGCCTCGACCTAGTGGGGCTTCAGTCTTGTCTTTATCCTCTTTTCTCTATGTCTCAGAATGGGCCTGAAGACTCTGTGGCAAGTCCTAAAGTCTGGTTGGCAGTTTCATCACCCACTGAAGGTGAAATATCAAGGGGAAACTCCTCTGACCAGAAACTCCTCCTATCCCAGAAAGGGAAACTTTCTCAGAAGATGTAATGCTTTCAGTAGTGGATAGATTTTTTTCTCTTCTAATATGTTTCCTGCGTGTTTAGGGGGCATTAGACACCTTGGGAGGAGAAAACGACACCCAAGTTTGATTCACTTATATTAGTCACTGGTACAGCAAATTAAGGCAGCTACATTCCTACCTGAGGATGACTTCTGGATAGTCTTTCATTAAAAAAAAAGAAAAAAAAAAAAAAAGCCTTGAATGCAGCTTAGCTTTTCATTTTGGCAGAATGTTCCTGCACTTTATACCTGCAGTACTGCTTCTCCCAGTGTTTCCAGATCTAACTGAAACATAATATTTCCCCATAAAACTATTCTAATAACACTAACACAAGAAGCAACCTAAAAGAATTCATGAATGTAATGGTGAGGTTGTTTAAATCTGCACGTTAGTGTTTGAAAATAATTTTGCTGATAAGTACATTGGGTGCATTTTTCACCCTGTATCCAAATAGCATCATGTATTTACTATATCTTCCTGTTTTCACTGTCCTTTGGAATCAGGTGCTGGTTCATGTCATTATTGCCATGAAGTATTAAATGTCAGTGGCATCAACATGAAAAATGGTAATCTGAGTAATGTAATTTACCTGACTATAGAGTTCTGTTGAGAATGGACTATACTGAATTTGCCACGATATATTTCTGATTGCAAAACAAAAATCAGCAAAGAAATTTCACTATGTCTAAAGAATAGGAATGAAGATTATCAGCACCCCAAAGGCTTAATTTTACAAAAAAAGAATGTGAAAAGGACTCTACATCAACCGAGGTCCATGCACAGAACTTGCTTCATCCTTTGCACTGAATAAAGCAGTGAATTTTGAATTGGGAATAAGAAGTAAGAATAATTAGGCTGTATCTTAGTGCTCGTACATGTAGGACTGATTTACATAGGTGTGTTCGGTCGTCTTGGTGAACACCGAGAATCACAATTCAAATTAAAAAAAAATAAAAACAACTGCAAAACAATCAAACAAACCAAAACAAAACCCCATAAATTCAGAGTATGGCTACTGGCAGTTGTTTGGAAGTAGTTGTCTTTCTAGGTTAATACTTTCCAGCCCAGAAAGACAATCTTATCCTGAGCTGCATTAAAAGAAGCATGACCAAATTAGATGATTCTGTTCCTCTACTCTGCTCTAGTGAGATCCGACCTGGAGTATTGTGTCCATGACTGGAGTTCTCAACACAGGAAGGACATGAACCTGTTGGATTGAGTCCAGAGAAGGGTCATTAATACGATCAGAAGGCTGGAGCATCTCTGCCATGAAGACAGGCTGAGAGAGCTGGGGTTGCTCAGCCTGGAGAAGAGGACGGTCTGAGGAAACCTTACAGCAGCTTTCCAGTACCTAAAGGGGCCTACGAGAAAGTTGAAGGTGGACTTTTTATAAGGACATGTGGTGATAGGACGAGATGGAATGGCTTTAAACTGAGAGTAGGTTTAAATTTGATATTAGGGAAAAATCTTTGCAGTGAGGGTGGTGAGGCACTGGAACAGGTCATTCAGGGAAGTTGTGGACATGTCATCCCTGGAAGTGTTCCAGACTAGGTTGGATGGGGTCCTGAGCAACCTGACCTACTGGAAGGAGTCCCTGGCCATGGCAGGGGGTTGGAACTAGATGGTCTTTATTGTCCCTTCCAGCCCAAACCATTCTATGATTCTAATATGCTGGCCACAACCATTTCTGTGCCCATGTTCTTAATTTAGTTGGAGACATTTGTCTTAAGCTGGTTGTGCTTTAGAACAGTTAAATAAGTTGATGGATAAAGAGCTCAGGTAGACTTCTAATGTTTTAACATCTAATTACTGAAGAACCTCACCAATTTGATTCACACTTTAGCAAATCTCTTGCTAACCTATAGTGAGGCCCCCTGCTCTTAATGCTGAATTCTCCCATACTCTTTACAAGGCATTTATTTTATAAAGGCATGATGATTTTATCAGGCTGTGCTGCTTAAGTGATGGAGTGATTGATGCTGAGTGTTAGCCTCAGTCAGGAAAGTCCATTTCCTTTTCTGACATGAGAACTTATGCTGGTCATCATGCAAATAAAAGCATAAAATCTTAAGCTCCCTGCAGCTCTTAGCTCACAGAAGAAGTTTATTAGGGAGTTCATCTGTGTGGCTTTCTTCGTCTTCCACAAAGAACTACCAAGTTGTCTTCTGCCTGAGTTTATGTTCACAGTCTCTGGGAACACAGCTGCCTGCTGGCACTTGCTGTTGCTAGAGCAGCAGGAGTTTGTGAGAAGGAATTCTGACAAGCTTAATTGCTGAAAGTATTGGGGCCGCCTGCTGCTGAAAATGGTCACAATATCCCCAGGCTTTTTTCTTTCACTTCTTTTTTCCTTTCCCCTTCAAAGGAAGAGATTCCCTCTTCTAAAAAACTTGTTGGAACTGCAATTTACAGTTCGGCTGCTCATATATCAGTATCATCACGTAATTTAAAATATAATTACCTAAAAGCATTAATAGAAAATTGTCACTTTGGTCTAAAAACCTGTATGCCAGGTCTCTGACATCCTTGCTTGTAACAACCAAGATTAGTGGAGTGGGAGCTGCTTGTAGGGAAAGGAGAGATGCTGACTTTTTTTTAATCTTTCATCACACTATCTGCAGATAGCAGTATGCAAGAAAAATGCCTTTTCAGATAAGCCTAAAACTTATTTAGCAGATTAGAATCTTTTCCAAAATAGCATATGTTAAATGCCAAACATGTCTGAATGGTTATGAGCAAAAAGTAATACCAGGCTAATATGATAAGATAAAATAAACAGAACCATTTTTCAAGTTGTGCTCAGAAGTAGTACAGACTAAAACACTGCAAGTAGGTAGTTTAGGCTATTACTTTCTGTACACGGTTTGTAATATCAATGAAAAATTATGTTTCCCTTTTCTCCTTGGTATTGTGAGCTAAAACCAGTTTTATCATATTAAGTAGGCTACATGTGATAAGCCAGCTAGAGCAAGACCTGGAAGCTGGAAGGAGAATGCCCGTGTGGGTTTTGCATGAGGTACTGGGGCATGGCCTTTATTCTGTAAATAATGACAAAAGATAAGTCCACACAACTAAAATAGCTACCACAGGAAAGAACATCTTGGCCTTTTCTGGGCACTTTCCCTGCCAAGATTTCCACATGGGGAGCTGGTGGATGGTTCTATTTATTAAGCTTGTTGGGTCTCTTTGGAAGTTTCTCTTAAAATATGAGGGTCTGTTGCTGGATTCCCTATGGCTTTCTGGCAGCTTCCTTGATGGTGAAAGTAGTCTGGGGCATCGTTCTACACAGCAAGTAAGAGGAGTTTTAATTGAGTGGAATGAGAAGCTATGCAGTGGCAAGCTAGTGAGATGTTGTTACAATACTAAATCTCAAAAATTTTATTATGATGGTAGTAGATGCTAAAGCATTGTGGATTGGTTTGTGAGGGGCATGCTTAGCCGTTTATTTGTTGTGTTTTGTTTGGTTTTGTATCCTTTCCTTCTCAAGCCAGCCACACAGGACAGTAGTCAGGAATTTATTATAAACACTCAGCCACTGAGCAGATATTCTGAGTTAATTCCAGCAGTCAGCTAAGAACTGCATAGCCACTTTTCTTTCCCTGTCCAGTAGGATGGGGGAGAGAACTGGAAGGGTAAAGTGGGTTGATAAACACCTTAAACAGAGAAAAAAAAAAAAAAAAAGAAAAGAGATGTGCATGCAAGCAGAGCAAAATAAGGAATTCATCCACTACCTCCCAACAGCAGGCAGGTGTTTGGCCACCTCCAGGCAAGCAGTGCTCCATCATGTACAACAGTGACTTGAAAAAATAACTGCCATTACTCCAAACATCCCACCCTTTTTCCTTCCCCCAGCTTTATGTGCTGAGCATGATGCCATAGGTATGGAGTCTCCTCCTTTGGTAAGTTGGAGTCAGCTGTCCTGGCTGTGCTCTCTCCTAATTTCTTGTCACCCCAGTGTGCTCACTGGCAGCCTATCTGAAGCAGAAAAGACTTCGGCACTGTGTAAGCACTGCTCAGCAATGGCTGAAACATCCCTGTGTTATCAAAACAAATCCAAAGAGTAGCACAATAGCCGGTGCTACAAAGAAAATTAGCTCTATCTCAGCCAAAATCAGTACACCAGACAAGAGAAAACCTGGGCATTCTCAGACAAAGATTTAATCCAGCCTGTATGACCAGGGAGCAAGATGCACCTGTCCTGTGAAGTGCACAGACATATTGCATAGCGTTCATGTCCTGTAATTCAATAAATGACCAGGCTTGTCAGCACTGGTTGGCCTGTGTCCCACTGTGCCTCTTGAGAAGTTGTTTCAGACCCTCACACCATAAATGATTGTGAGCTTTCCTCTAGCCACCAGCTTGATTTATTCAGACCTTGTTCTTCTGCCAGCCTCTTTGTTTAGCTGAATTATCTCTTTCTCCCCAGTATTTGCATCCTGATTTATTTGCAGGGAATGCTTCCATTCCATCCTAGCCTTTGGTACGGTTAATCAAGCCGAGTTTCTTTAATTCATTTATGTCAATATAAATTCAAGGAAGATTATCATGTGTGACAGAATTACACTCAGCATTCCAAATAGGATTTTTCATCTAGCAATCATGTGGTCTTGACAGGTGTAGGTCTTCTAGAAGAGCTCTGCTAGATAGATACAAAGATTTTTTTTTTTTTGTTTTGCATAACTATATCACAGTTTCCAGGACTGACATAAGCCAAATAAGTAATTTCCTTGGGCACCAGAATGGTACAGCAATTAAATAGGCATGCCTTTCTGTTAATTCTGCCACAATTTTTGCTTAAATTCTAAACAAACCTTAAGCTGAATGACTTTGTGGTCAAACAACATATGCAGAGCTTTCTGTTTTTGAGGAGCTTGGATAAAAAATCCTTGCCACTTCCTAATGCTATTTAATTCTGGATGATGTCTTTTCATCCTGGCCTGACCAAAAAAATGGTATTTTGGTCTTTTATATTAAGGTGCCGCTCACGTTTGGATCAAAATTGAATACTTTTCTGCCTTTTTGGTGTGAAATTCATTTCAAATAGCATGCCCTATAGTCATCCACATCAGTAGACACATTTCATAAGATAAAAATTGTTACCCTACCAAACCTTCTGAGTCTGGGTGTCTTGAAACAAACCTAGGAGAAAATATTTAGATGTTTTTTCATCAGGTTTTCCAATTTTTGCTGCTTTATTTTGTTTCCCTAAGCTAAGAATGACAATGATTCTTTTACTGTATTGTGAGATTTCATAATTTTATCATTGTATAAGAAAATACAGTTTCTTTGTATGGACATGCTATTGTTATAAAAAACACCCCACTTAAGTCATAATGTGAAATGTATTAAGTTGACTGGCTCTTGCAACTTAGCAATTTGACAAGGAAGGGTGAAGATGTTACTAGAAAGGTCGCTTTTCTATAAAGGTCACTTTCATGGTATACCAAAATGGGAGAGGCTGGAGATGAGACACAAAAAAAAAAAAAAAAAAAAAAAAAAAAAAAAAAAAAAAAAAAAAAAAAAATNCAAAAAAAATTAAATTGGTAATTACTGTGGTATCTTGTCTTCATCATTAAAGAACTACACAAAATTATTTCATTTAGGTGTTTGAGTACTGCATATTTTTTGACACAAAGATTGATACAGGATGCAAGTTGCAGTGAAAAATGTTTTATGCAGTGAAATATATCAAGCAGCTATGAAAAGTAAATCCAATTGCTAACAAGCACATTTTTATTAAATGGAAACAAAAAAGCTCAGAAAAGGTAAGTAAACACAGTACCTAATTCTTCATGTATAACTAGACCAACAATATTTTACTATGTTTTCTTCAGAGGAAGCAGCTGCTGGGTCAGCTTGTTGCTTTTTCTCTCCTGTAATAATTGGCACTCACTGTTCAAGGTTTTTGAAGCCTTGATGGGGGGTAAGGCTGCATTTAAGCTGAGTTGGTGCATTGATCTCACCTGGTTCTGATTTTGTTGTGTCTCATGCTGCCAGCCCCCGTTCTTGCTGTTCTGCACAACCCATTGCTCTACTTCTCATCCCTTTAGACATGCTTCACACAATGCCCCCGCCCTCCCACTCTCTCTCTGCCTCTGCCTTGTATTACTTCTCTTTCTAGAGATGCTTCACAGTGCTTTTCTCCCTGTTTTTCACTTCATTTTAGACACTGTGCCAGCCATTCTAGACAACTTCAGAGCTTTGCTGGTGTGGTGGTTTTACCTCAGCCGGCAATAGAGCACCCACCAGCCACCCCACCACGTGGTAAGGGGAGAGTATCTGAATATTATCAAGAAAACCTTGTGAGTTTTGTGAGTCAAAAGACTGTTTAATAAGTGAAGAAGGGAGATAGGGTGTGAAGGAGAAAAAAAAAAAAGAGTGGAAGAAAACCCCAAATCAAACTCCAAGTGATGCTAATGTAATCCCTCATCACCAGCACAAGGATGCCCAGCTATTCCCTGAACAATGGCTCCTTTGGAATAACTCCCTCACAGTTATTGTTGAGCATGATGATACATGGTGTGATGCACATCTCTGTGGTCAGTTCAGTCACCAGTCCCAGCAGTGTCGTCTTCTAGACTCTTGCCCACCCTCAGCCTATTTGTGGGTGTGGGTTTGGGGTGCCACAGAGTGATAAACAGAAGGCCTGGATGCTGTGCAAGCACTGTTTGGTAACAGCTAAAACACTCTTTTTAGCCTAAAGCACAGCACGATGCGGCCTAGCACTCTAGCTGTTACTTTGCAAGTAATTCTTAAAGTCAAAAGTTTCTTTTTCTAACATGTCTTCTTTTGTTCCTAGCCTTTCTGTTTCAACAGTGTAAACTATTAACAAGGATTGCTGTTACAATTTATTCCAGATATTTGTGTATATTAGAATTGTATATTACTGTAAACTCAGGATTTTTGTACCCTTCTTCTAACAAAAATGCCTTTCAAACATTACATAACACATGCAAAGCGATCATACTTTAGGCTTGCCCATTGATCCTTCCAGCTTAGCTTTCTTTTTCTTGCCTAATTGTCATAAATAGTCCCTTTACTCCTCAGTATACTCTGTTTCAGGTTTCTTGGAGCTGAGGGAAGGTGTGGTGAAATTTTCTTGTACGTCAGTCCTCAACAAGCACTCTTTCCTAAGGATAGGAAACAGCCTTTGTTTAACTAAAGGATTGACTGAACTCTCCTTCAATAAGCATGAGGCTGAAAAAGAATTGCAGATGAAAGATGAAGTCTGCAAGAACTGTCTCAAAGAAAAATAATCTGGAAGGGAATATTTGCCACAAGAACTAACATTCTTCACCATGAGACAGTTGAATGACACCTGTATTACTGGAGATGTCCTCTAATGGTAGTGCTCCAGAAGATGTTTTTTTTTCCTGTGGCTGAGCTTTCTGACAGGCTTTGTAGCAGCTACAGCTCACACAAAGCTTGAAACATTTTACCACTTTTTCGGAAGAAAGGGGGAGAAAGAGGGAAGACAGCAAGGTAGCTGAATGAGGAACAGAAATGTGGTTTTGAGGTAACCCAGACGTAAATAATTTAGGTATAGTTCTGCTTTCATTTCTTCACTTGTATCCTTTAGGTACATTTATATCTTTTATTTGATATGGATTTCATAGAAAAATGCTTGTTGCATTTTATATTAATTATTTTTAAGTTGATGATTTAAGTTTCTGGGTAAAAACAAGGTATTGCCCGTTTAAAGATATGCGGGATTTCTGTAGGTTCTGCTTGAAGGAATTTCACATGAGCTCCAGGTGCCCACCACAGCTTCTGCCATACAAGCCAGATGGAGGTTCAGGGGCCAGGGGCAGCAGGAATGTTGTCCAGTGTCTGCTGGTGACAGCTCAGGGCTTTATGGTGTTTGGCAGGGCACGGGGAAATGTGTTTAAACCCTATGGGTTGTAGAAAGCCCGAAAGAGTCACAGGTCATCATTGGATGTAAGAAATGTTTTTTTTCTCTGTATGTCTAGGGGGTTTAAGATACATCTACCAAGAACAGCAAGGCATATTTTAAAGCCGGCAGCATGGTTAAGTACTGTGGAATATGTGTTCCAGGTAAGGATCCACCGGGGATGTATACAGTAGCATGGTGTAAACACTAAGGATTATTTTTCATTTGACTTATTTATACATTATACTTTGAAATAAATTTACTGACTGATAGATTCTTATGCTAGTGACTGCTATAGATTATTGACTTGTTGGTAATGCGTGACTACTTACAATGGAAAAGATTGTTTTAGTTTTTATCCTCCTCTAAATGAAATGCTGTGAAGGTTGTATAACTGAAAGGCTAAATTTGGAGCCTTGAATTTACATCACCTGTGCGTGTATTATGAGCAAATCATATCATCTGAACAAAAAGAAAACATAGAGACATGTTAAAAAAATCATCACATTTTTGAATGGTCTTGGAATAGTAGTGGATAGACACAAGACAGTAAATGCAGGAGTCTGGGGATTAGATTCTTCTTTGCAGAAGGTCAGTCGGGATAAATCTCAAAGTCCTTGTTGGAGTTAGGAGCTATAATTCCTGACGTTAATAGGATAGAACTTTGTGTTACATGCCTGGATTATTCTGGACCATGAGGGTTTTCCATTATATACTAATCAAATTTCTCACTGTTTTATGCATATCTGCCATTTTTAAATTTTTAAAATTACAAAGAACTTATTAAAAGAAAATTCCAAACCTTCCCTACAAAAATATTTTTATACCCTTTAATGTAATTAAGTGAAGTAATGCACTGTCTAAACTGTTTACTGGAGATTTGTCTTGGGGTGACTTTATGGTGTATATCACATCACTACTCTATTGCCCAGAAATTAACTTTGTGCCTTTAAACTGTGCCTGAGAGGGGAGAGAGAAAAAAAATGAATGAACTAAATAATATTCTACTACAGCCCACTCCCCTTCTAGTTTTTTATTTTGGCAGCTCAGAGTTCTGGTCTACCTGTATAAAATTTCTTCTGTGTAATTAAGAGTACGTAACATGCTAAAAATATCCTGAAAGTGTATTCACTTTTAAGAAGTTATTGTATCTTCTCTGCAACTATAGAATTCTTGGCATAGTATTCCACCTACACGTTGCACTAATAAATATATACTCAGGAAGGAACAAATTAACTGTGATTTTTGAGTCCTAGGTAAGAGAAAAATCCAGCTGCTTTCCAGTAATGTTTATCTTGTTTAACTGGAAATAGAGTCTTTATATATTAATTATTTTCACCTTTAAAATAAGAAAAAAACTCTCACAGAACCTTTTTGCTGCATGGCAAGAGCCATGCATACCTTGTACATACCTTAGAATACATTAGGCAAGCCACTTCCTCAAAAGCTAGTGCAGCTGATGACGAAGGAAGGTTACTCTAATTCTGTAGTATTCTGCAGGGCAATTAGGTGCAAATGCAGCTGTTCCATGACCAGATTTATCAGCCTCTTCATGCTCAGTCTGGTGAAATGGCAAGTGATTCAGAAGGCCTTGTATGACAAGAGTTTCTTCCTCTTGTGAGGGTGAGGACGAGTCCATAATCAGAGAAATCCACGTAGAAATCACTGATTTCTGGCGTTTGAACATCACATGTGGACTCTATGCAAAACACATAGAATGTTTTAAAAGCAGGGGTTAAGAAGTCTTCAGTTTGGTGCATAGTAGTATGTATAAGTCTTCGTAAATACAGAATACTTAAGAGGCTACACAAAGAAGCTATTTGCTTGAGATCCAAATCTGGGGTGTTGTATATTTTGGGAAACTAGGAAAAATCAAGTTCCACTACTATCAAAAATATTTATTATCTCTGCTGAAAATATAGCTCATATTTTAAAAGGAGAATCTTTTTTTTGGTACCTTAAATCAACTAGCTATACTTCTTCCATTCTGACAGAAGAGAAATCAACTTTTCATCAAGTACTTTTGCCATGTACAGAAAAAAACATACATCTATTGCTTTTTCACTTTCTTGATTAGTGTATTAGATGTGGTCCTTTCTCTTTTTCCCCTATAACTAGTGCCCAGAGTGGGATTCAGAATGGTATTTTAGCACATGAGGCCCATAATACTCTGCTCTTTGCCAGCCTTCTGACCCTCCTGTGCCTGTGAAAGCACTACTGTGGGAATGGCCCCTTGCTGACAATATGTAGCAAATGTCAGGTTTAGAAATTGAGGTGTCTGAGACAAGACTGATATACTTGGAGAACTTTCTCTTTATAGGAATATATGATTCCAGCTGGACACCTCAACTGAATGTGCTGCACACTGCAGTGGGCTTGTTCTTAGCTGCTCACACTTGAGGAAGGCTTATCACTCACAGGGTTCGTAGGCAAATTCACTGGGCTCCTCAAAACCCCCTGCATTTTTTTCAAATTGAGCTCTTCATTATCCATCTGATGGGTACCTGGTACAGGACATAATATTTAGCCTTCAAATGAAAACACATTGTGGGGGGCAGGCTAAAGCAATATAAACACAAGTGAGGGACAGCTGAAAATGGAAGCAAGCACATGCTTCAGTGAGGTTTAAGAAACGTGCTGACTTCTAGAGGATATCTGAAATCATGCTGCACCTTATCTTAAGAAAAGTTTAGAAAACCTTAAGCCACTGTGATGTCTCTATTAGTAACAGCCCTGCTAAACAATGGAAGCTGCTTAAAAAAACCCACAAAAATTAATGATAGGAAGGTTTTTCAGGTGGTTAATGTAAAACTGTTTTCCACATTCATTTTGGATGGTAGGTGAAACATTTATTACATTAAAAGGAACCTATATAAAAGCATTTAGCTCCAGCTTTGCTTGGGAATAACTGCTTTAGATACAGCAGCGTGTATTTCACTTGAATTTCCTTCCACACCACTGTGTAAAGTGTTAGTCTCTTACATTGATTGGTAACTTGCAAAAATGATCGTAAATTATGATGAGAGGAACTCAAATGCCGTTCATACTATTTAGAAAATACTGCTGCTAACCTGAGAGCCTCCATTATGTCGCCTCTTTATTAGTCTGTCCTTAAGGGCACATTTGTGTACCAACGTAGAAATGGGATTCATTACAACAAACCTGACCTTGTGCGCATTTGTCACATCTCTGCATCTCCAGGACTATTCCAATGTCTCTTCCAGTGAGACACGTTCTCATTGTGGACAAATTTGGTAGTTTATTTATCTGTAGCATGGTGAACCACACAGACCTGCAAAAATTTACATAAGCCAAAAATCAAGAGACTTCTAAGGCCTTTGCTCTCTAAAATAAATGGTCATTCAGATCCTGACATCCTTTATCCTTTTTGAGCAACTTGCCTCCTTTTGAGTAACTTGCCTCATTGCAGAAGGCTAGAGAAGTAAGTCTATTGTCTTTTATATTCTTCTGAAGAATGAAGATAACACAACAAACATTCTTGCTCAAAATATCCTCTTTTTGTGGTTGTACTAGATGCCTGCTCTCATTTTGACTTCCCAGATTTGACACAAGAAAAACTCTGTAGAGTCCAAGTAAAGCTTCTTTGAGTTCTATACCTTTTCCCAAACATCTGGCTCAAGTCAGATGCCTGGGGAAAATTGTACACATAAGGCAAGCACAGAATGACATTTTCACTGAAAATGAAGTCAGCAAAAAGCAGTGTATGAGGTATCAGCATTGTCTGAGAAGGTATTTTCTCAACGAAGGAAGTGTCTCTGAAATATCACATGATATAAATGGTGCAGTTTCCTCCTTTTGGGAATGGTAAATTTAGGATAATATCTATGGGGAAAAAATCAGCTTTCTAACTACAGGTTCCTGTAGCAGTTGAAGAGGCATTGGAAATTCACAGTATCTTAATTGCTTTTAATTTTTTTGTGTAAACTTTTGAGGCTGTATGCCTTTTTTGGTTGTTCTGATTGATTTGTGTCTTCAGAGTATATCTTTTAGCTTTTGTGCTACTTCCCTCTGAAACAGTATTCTCTAAGAGTCCTTTTTTGGTCACCAATCCACTACTTTCTGCTTAGCTACGGTCATGATTTTTTCCTTTTGTACCCTATCTCATGTCTTACCATAAGTCACTCCGTGCAGTGCAATACATTAACAGGTTTTCATCCCTAAAATATTCTCAGTTCATGTTAATCTTCTTTTCTAAATCCCTCTCTTTTTTTTTTATTTTTTCTTTTTTTTTCCTGTTCTATGGATATTCTTACTTATCTTTGCCTTATTTGGATTTTAAAATCTTCTAGGAAAAGACTTTGTCCTTCTGCAGTCTCATTCAAGGATCATGAAAATTTAATAGATAGTATCAATGTTTAATAATAATAATAATAATAATAATATTCATGCAGACGTGTTTTTTTGTAATAATGAAAATTTTGTAGCCGTGTGAATATTCTATGATACTTCCGCTTTAAATCTTGATATTCAGGATCAAACTTTCTAAAATAATACACTTTTCCCCATTTATCTGTATGGCCAATATGTTGTCTAAATATATGCCTGGCATTGATTATACTGTGCAGGCAGACTCCTAAATCTGTATGGTAGCTACCTACATAAATCTTGCTGATACTGCTGTCAGCAGAAGGGCTTATATGTGTGTTACAGGAGTCTGCAAATCAGGCACATAAATACCTGTCTATCCAGGAGTTTTCTTGCGAAATTAAAGATACAGAAATGGAAGTTTGGATTAATCTGGCATGCTGCAGTAGAGTTGTAAACAAGGAAGACATACAGCTGCTCTCTGAAGCAGGCAAAATTTTTGTTCCTCTCAGACTGCGTGTTGTGTACAAGCAGTGACAGAATAACCAGATTTGTTGATTCTCTTAATCTGTTAAGAAATTTAACATTTGCTGGCAAGTTTATTTCGTTCAACTGACAAAGAATTTTGCAACCGACTATTATTTAGTTTGGGGAATCTGGGAAGCAACCCCTGTCCCTTCACCTTCCTGTCAGTTAGGTATCCAAAACACAAGGACCTCCAGCTCCCCAGTTTCCTTTCAGTCCAGGTAGTAAGGCTGAGCGAGGCAGACTGTAACTGACTCCTTGCTTTTAAAGATTTGATGTTGCTCTTCTAAATGGCCAGCTGTGTGAAAACCCCGGTTCTGGTATCATTGGCTTCCAAACAGCTCATGGGTAGTTGGATTTGTTGCCATGTGAGCAAGCTGAAAAAATTACCTTCCTGTTTCGATTAGTTGTTAGAAAAATTCATATCATTTTTTACATCTCTTTTCATTAGGAGCAAGGTTGAAGTAGATGGAAGCACATATAGGAAGCAGTAACAAAGTTAGAATGCAGCAGAGACTGTAAACTGAGGGGAACATGCTGTGCAGACTTGTAAAGATTATTTAAGGAAGACATTTTAGCAGTCTCTCAGAAAGTCATAGTCCACACTTGCAGGTGTACTGGCAGTCAGATTTTATGTTCGTCTGCTGTGAACACCACTATCATTACCAGTTTCTAGTATATAGCTCATCCTTTTCAGTTTTGTTACTTCTTTGGTAATAAGTATAATGTATTAATATTTCTGACTTCCTAGCTCTATCAAGAATCTGTTGTCACTGTCCTTAGTATTTTGTGGTTTTTTGGGGGGATGGGTGTTACCTATGTTACCACACAAAAGTGTTTTTGTTTACATGGATATCACTAATTTTCATTTGAGGAGATTAGATGATTCATTATCTGACTCTTATTTTTATTGTTAAGCAGAACAGTATTCAACAGCCTTGCATTTCTTTTGACAGGTTTCTACAAGGTTTTATTTGTACCTCTTTTAAATGTACATTTTGTGGGTGTTTAAACAGGTTTTAACACTAGGTTATGTAAATAACACAATGGGTATGTACATGTTTGATAAGCACACAAGATTGCACACACACACATATACATTTTTCATGGACTTACTGTTGTCTAGCTGCAATTCCCATGGGCACTGTTAGAGTTTACTGTTAGTTTGAGGCATTTCTTTAAAGAAATCCATTTTATGAGATTCTCAGTAAGATGAAGATAACATTTTTCTCATTCTTGCTTCAATTGTCTAAACCGAACAACAGCATTTACAGTAAAGACACTGAGGTTCAGTCTTATGATTCAGCACTGATAATGGATCTTCTTTATTTGCTTCATCCTGCTCTCTTAACCATTTGAAGATAAGGCTTTGATTACATGTCTAAAATCATATGCCTTAGCTGCCTTTCTTTTCACATTTGTTCATGTTAGCCACCACTGCTTGTAATTTAGATTTCTTTGTTAATCCTCAGTGCTCTTTTCATGCCTCTTCATTTACCACTCTTCTAGCACTGTCTGTGTAAATTACCATGCTATTCCATCCTACTGTTCCCTGTCTGAGAATGAAACCCTGACCCCCAGAGAAATCAGTGGCAAAGTCCATCAGCTTCGCTAAGCACGCAGTTACGTCCTACCAGTTCTGTATCCTGCTGTCCCTTGATTTGACACACAATGTCCTACATCAGGAATTTAGAGCAGAACGTTTATTGTCTGCCATTTGCTCTCTGATTCTATAAAAACTTTTGTAGAAATTGGACCGAATTTTATTGTACAACTGAAGACAAGTCAAATTACAATCCTTTCCAGGAAGAGAAGCCAGCACAGATGACTCATTTTTTGTTAACTAGGGCTGGAATGACACTGGGCAACATCAACACAAACCCTGCAGAGCTCAGCTACCAAAGTTCACCTGTTAATTGTTTTTGTCTTGCTATGATGACAGGCTGAATTGTAAGTATACATCTTTTCCATTCTTGCGCTTGGTGTTTCAGACTACTGAGAAAGATAAAACTAGTACATGAGCATAGCTTGGAAAAAGTGTTATCACATTTTATCAATAAAAAGTACAGCAGCCTGTTTTATGTGCTGTGCAAGCTCCAGAGAGGTGTGCCATATTGCTAAGCGGTTTTTGAGTAGATATTTTCATATTAAGATAAAAACAAGACATTGAGTATCTTTAGAAAAGGACCAAAACATTCTTCATTCTCAGTTTGGTATGACTTTTTTAGTATAAAGAAACTACTTATGTCAATGAGACAGCTTTGAAATCAAATGCTACTCAGCATATCCAGTAATAGAGATGACAGTGTCAGATTCTGGCCCATAATTACTGTTTAAAATGCAGAAAAGCAAGCCTTTCATTTACAGTTTTGAAAAGAGTACGATTTTTCAATATTCTATAGTATTTTGTTGTTATAGATTCTGATACATGTCATGATGTACCACTTTGGAGTTATGTTTCCCTATGTTTCTTATATGATTCTAGCCAAATATTTTTTTTAATATTGTTTTCTTCTAGCTTCCTCATTTGCTATTAAAAAAAAAAAAATCCTATCAGCCCTTCTATGCATAATAATGACATCAGAACTTCAATTCTTCTGTACTACTTCTGTCACTTACTAGCCCTTTTCAGCATTGAAACAAGTATGTTACATCAGTAGACCCAATTAGATGCTCTTGCTGTTAATAGAATGATTAAAGGTAAAAGGAGGTACAAAAAGGAAGTAAAAGCATCTTACTTTCGTGAATTGTAACTAGCAGTTCTGAGAGTTATTTTGTATATAGGTGGATTCTCATTCCTCATTTTGCAGTCTGAAGAGATAGACAATATATGTATTTCTTGTCTACATAAGTACATGTGTGTGTTTTATGTCTGTATCTGCCTGTTGATCTGACTCTGCTCTCTGCAGCCCAGGGTACCTGCACTAACCACCTGCACTTGTAATGATACTGTTGAAGATTTAATTACCTGTATGTAGTTGCTTTTTCTCAGACTGTTTCAGGCTATAATTACCTTAAACTTAAATCACACTGCTCTGCGTGTGCGTGTGGTGTGTGTGCACACACTAATTGGAGAGATTCAACCCAGAGTAAAATGATTAGCAGCTAGGTCTGATCTCTACCTACCTCAGTAGCTATTAAAAATAAATATGGCAGAAATGTAAGATTAATTACAATTTACATTGCTAATATCTGCTTTATATACTTTACATCTATTATCTGCAGCCATGAAAAATATTGGGTTTTGTAAATTCTAACTGAATTATTGTCTAAAATTTTTCCGCAGAAGATGGTCATGATAGAATTGCTTTAAAATAGATAATCAAATTATGCAACCATTGTAATACCCGATTTATCTCATAATCCAAACATTGTGTCAGAAGCATGCCACTTTTTTTTTGGTGAGGGGGAGGAAGAATTAAGCATCTGATGGTTTTGCAGTGGGAAAGTTGTCTCTCTGTATTTATGAAGTCAAGCAGTCATTGAAATTGGAAGGAACATCTAGAGTTCACCTCGTCGCCGCAGTTACTTAAGACTATTTCTTGTAAGGTTTTGTATATCTCAAAAGGAAAAAAGACTGCATATCTTCCTTCTTGTGTTTGACCACTTCAGAGTTGAAAAAAAAAAAAAAAGGTTTATTTGATGGTTTTTCCAACAGTTGACTGAAATTTCCTGTATTTCATTTATTATCAGATGGTTAAGCATGATTTTCCCTTTGTAAATCTGCTTTCCTGTACTTAATAGTGAAAGCCATTTCCAGACATGCTGCCTGCTCCACCACCTTTACAGGGACAGAGGTGAGGCTTACTGGCCAGTGATTCCCTGGTTATTTTTTTTTTTTTAACCTTCTTGCTGATGGCTGCGACATTTGCTGTCTCCCTGTCCCTGGCCATCTCCCCTGGCTGCCATGACATTTACAACACAACTGAGAGGGGCCATGCAGCGACATCCGCCAACTCTCTCAGCACTGGGGGGTGCATCCCATCAGGTCCCACAGTCCTGTCTACGTCCAGTTTGTTTAAATGTACCTTAATCGGTATTCCTGAGGGTAAATCTTCCTTGCTCTGGACTTTCCCATAGGTCCCAGGGGTCATCACCTAAGCCGAGTTGTTACAGGTGTTGCTGTGGTCTAATTTCCACAAAGGTGAGATGGTTTCAGACAATTCCTGGATGGAAGGCTTCCCTAGATAGTGGGTAATATAATATTGCCCCATTCCCTGATGGTGTTAATTGAATATAACTGTGCAAATATGTCCCTTAAAACCTCATACAGATTAATAATGATAATTGCAACATTTCTTTCTAATTGGAACTATGGCTAATGCCCCAGAAGGAGCATTTGGAAATACTAAAGAAGAGGTGAAATGTTGCATACCACACTTCCTGGACAGATTTATCTGATTCCTGCTTACATCTAAGATGAAATGGGGAAAAAGTTGCAAATGCTTTTGTGTATCCATTTATTACGAGTCAGTAAAACAAATTTATTGTCGTGGAAACAGGATTAATTTTTTGCTACGCCTCAGCACAGGGCTGATTTAAAGTAACCTGATAAAAATAATTAAGGAAGAGGAGACTTTAGATAATATACTCAGCAGGAATACCTGTATGTTCTCAGTAGTTTTCAGACCCTTCAGTGTGAGGTGGCTAACTTGATACTCCAGGTGTTCTGATTTATGTTTGTCATGCTGTGCATCTTTGGGAATTGAAATATTCGTCCATGTCACTGAACCAACAGAGATGGATTTTTCTCATTAACTGAATCCCAACAAGATAATCATTGTGGACTTGAAATGGATCTGTATATTTGATGTTTATTATTCATTCCACCTAGGAAAAGCCTTTAGCTAATCATATTTTAATGACCTAAGAGACTTCAAGGGAATTATAATTAATATTCAGAAAGTAGTCTGTATTTTCTCTGGAATGCACAGTTTAATTAAAGGGAGAAAGCTGAAAAACAAAACAGTATTTAGAAAGGTTATTTTCAATTGAAATCTCTTAGTGGAAAAAATTATCTCAGTAAAAAGAAAGTAGTTTCTAAAAGTTGAATAAAGACTGACTCATTAAAACCTTTTAGCTTGAAAATAATTTTTTGGTTTTATATATTTTTTTCCACAGTCTCAATGTTTTTAAGTTAAAGAATTAGAACATTTCATATTATTTTCATTTGGTTTGTAAGGAAATAACTTTTGGTTATACAGATTTTAATAAAGAACTACTTTTTTTCACATGAGTTTTTAATGGTGTTGTGAAAGGTATTCTTCACATATGGTTCATACCCTAAATATATCTTTATAGAACAGCTGTTTCTTCCTTCTTGTATTACCGTAGGTTTATATTCCTACAGTGGAGCACATCTTCACTTTACCATACAATGCAATAGAGAAACCCAACCTCTGAACTCTTGGAACTGTGAACTGTGTCTGTAATTTGAAGTTCCCAGCTGCATTATGCTGGGCCTTAGTTGATTAACCATGAGTGGAAGGTATAACTAGTCCAGGACTGATGCCATGCCAATGGAGCTGCACTGCTATAGGAAGCAGAGGTAGTATTTTCCCAGTTCACTGGACTATGTAGACTTCATCAGCTTGAACTGATATTAGCATTGGATTTAATCTGTGTTCTGCTGTGCAATGCAAAAATTAATGAGAGGGGACTTTATGTTGACTATAGTCAGTGAAGTTAGAATGATGATCTGACTTTAGATTATGTACATATAAAACATGACAACTGTTAGCTACCTGTTATGTATTTATGTAATTTTATATTTGTCATGGTATAGAAGGACTCAGAGAAATTCCACACAATAACTGGTTTCATTTCTGACCGTGAAATTATTTTCACCTAATGTTGAAATTGCTGGAGGGAATATATGTTAGTTAATCCTAGGCTATTGAGGGCTCTTATTCTAGATTTGAGAAAAAAGAGGAAAACATGCAGCTGGTAGAAAATAGATTTACCCATAAAAACTCTAGATAGTTTTCATAATATAATTTGCATTCAGAGGAACAATTCCAAATGTACCAGTCATTGCAGGTTCCTGATCATCTATTATAGGCATCATAACTAGATCTTTTAACAACTGTGTAGCTAAAATTTCCAACCACGTTAGGAGTTGTGTAATGCAATTCTTACTGGAAATTTTTGGCTGAGAAAAGTGGGCAAATAGATCTCAAGGATGTGTACTATTGTTCAGTACAATTCACTGTTGCTTAATGTTCTGTACTACTGCTGCATTGTTTACAGGCTGAGATGCATTAAAAGCTCCAATGACTGATAGAAATATTATACTTTTTTAAAAAAATAGTGTACAATAACCTCTGCCAAGTATTTTTCCTATTTTTTCTTTTTTTTTCTTACTGAAAAAAAAAATTGTACTTGGCTTTAATTTGAAGAATAATCTTATGCCATAACCAGTAAGATATTGGCAGTCTTTGTTTCCAGTGTTTCGAATTTGACTTAAAGAATTTCTAAGCTGTAATAAAAACAGATTCCAAGGTCACAAACCGTGAGTGTATTTGGTGCCATAGTCATCACTTTAACTTATATATTACCTATGTGTCCTGGGAACACTCATAGTCATCCAAGAGAGAAAAAGAGTTGCTAAATGACTGAAATTTTGAATTAATCTGGTCTCTGATATTGGAAATGAAGATATTTTTTTCCTGACATACTGCTGTTCTGGGTGGTTTTTGTTGTTGTTGTTGTTGTTTTTTGGTTTTTTTTTTTTTTAATTGGTTTTTGTTGTCATTGTTCTATTTTGTTTGGGTTTTTTTTTAACGTTGTCTAGAAATGTTGCTATTTGTGATATGATTGGTTAAAAACATGCTTAGTCAAAGGAAAGAGTCAGCTTCTTTATAAAATGCTGACATCTGTCATTTTTTCACCTAGAATATTTACTGATATAATTTCATGTCAAATATGGGGCTTACATCTGGGTTTTTGGGTTTGCATAGGTCTTGTTCATAGTGCAGTGATATGTTTAATCATTGATTTAATATTATACAGTTGATAAAAACATCTTCCATATTGGAGTTTCAGAAAGGAACCACATCTTTAAAACCTTCAATGATGTAAATTCTTGTGGTAGCATGATTTCCTGAACTGATATATAACGTCTAATTTTACTCAGTTATCAAGAACTGGTTTGGGAATCTCAGCCCAGATCTGTATAGGTATCTATATCTGTGTTGCTGTATGTGAAATCTGCAAAGATCTGCTGTAGCAATTTGCCAGGATAGAAATTTTGGTGTTTGTCATTTTTTTCTTTGGTTTTCTATCTGAATATGTTTGTTTGACAAATCCTAATAGTTACCATTTCTTAATTGATTGAAGGCAATGTGTCTCTTCCATAATGTGTTAGATATTTTCTAGTTTTACCTTTCTAGTACTTTTACCTTTGCCAAGTAAACAGAGCTAGGAGAAAGTTCTGATTATTAATTCCTTATAATAAATAAAATTTGAATATTTCAAGTAATATATATTTCTAGAAGATTCGATGTCTATTTCTCTTGGGAGTTTCACTTTAAGTCACACTTTTCCTCATGTCACCTTCAGGAGTGTTCCAGTGGGTGATTTTCTGAGTGATGTAGAAGATTTAAAAACCTCATCAGACAGAGCATATTTGAAACAGAATAAAAAATGTTTCTTGAGCGTTACTTGAGATACCAGAAGCACTTTCATACATTCATAGCTGGAGATGCTTAAAACAACATTTCAATCTTGCAGGCATCTCTGCCAGCTCTTCCTGACTTTTCAATATGTGTATATTCAAATACATTTAATACTTTTTGTAACTTTCTTTACATTTTTTCCACTAATTTTTCAAAGTGTATAGATAACTTAGCAGAAATTAAAAAATAGATGGGGTTTTTTGTTGTGAGACGAGTTTTGTACCCTATCCCATATCCATTTTAAGCTTCCCTGCAAATGAAGAGAGGGGATAGGAAAGGTGGAAAAAAATAGTGGAAGGAAGATTAGACCTCAAAACCCTGAGGTGATTGCTTCATTTCTGTGTGTGTGCGTAACTCTTGATGCCTTACTTCAGAGAGAATATAAAACCTAAAAGCCTAAAATCTTCTCTGAGCAAATAGCTTGCTTCATACATTTTCAGAGTAACTTGGGGATATTTTGAAATAATCAGAAATTGACCAATCCTGGGATACGACTCCAGGAATTGTCACTCTTTCAGATTTGCAAAGACACTATACCACTGCTAAAAACACCTCCTGTGTCTTCACTGACATTATTCAAAATCTGGGCATTGTTTTGACTATCCCAGAAGGTAATTAAATTACTATTAGACATATTAAGTGACTTCCAGTTGACAAAATGGTTAAAGTATTTTACCAATGTAATTATCTAGCTATTTTATAGACACTTTAAATTGTTCTCAGAGATTATCTGTTTGCGCTTGCAGTTGATCATTCAGCTCAGGAAGATACAGAATACAGAATTCTCCACTTCTTTATCTTTCAGTTCGTTTGCGCTCACTAAAGTGTTATGCATGGCATGAGTGTTCTTACAGCTACACATTCTCTGTATTTCATTTCCTACCAATATCTTACAGTCTCAACCTCTCATGCTTTTCAAATGAGCAATAGTAACTCCAGCTAGTTTTCAGTGTAGCATACTCTGGCTCAAGTGAATAGTTGCAAATAATTCAGAAGAGGTTTAGAGTATGGTTTAGTTTACACAGAGTTGTGGTAGGACCAGTTTTCCTCCACAGAACTTAAAAGAACTTAAAGAGTTTTGTTACTCCATACTGCGGAAATCATATCTAGGAAAGTGGACACATAACTAAGTTACATGTCTTGAGTCATCCTTTTTTTTTTTTTTTTCCTGAATCTGTGCAGTTTTATTACAACTTCTCCGGTGTTTTTCACACCAAAACCCATTTTTCTTGCTTTACTGGATGTTTTTATTAAAAAAAAAAAAAAAAAATTAACCATTTTTTTCCCAATATGATTTTTAAAAAAGGCATTATATAAATTACTGTAAGTCATATTCATACACAACATAGAGGACTCAGGACTTTGAATGATGAAGTGAACAATCTTAGAATTAATTGCTCTGGTATCTATTCTTTCCTTTCCCACCTTTTAGCTTCTTTCTTTCCAAACAATTTTCACGCTCAGTAAGAATCAGATTGTGTCACCTGAATGCCCTGAATGTCACAATTAGAGGGGAGTAGAGGATCTTTAAGGTCCTTTTCAATCCTTAACATTCTATTTTTCTATGATTATTTTCAGATTTTCATGTTTAATAGCAGAAGCCCAGAAATATTTAAAATGAATATTTTAATTTTATGAACTATTCTATGTGTTTATTATTTTCCAGTATTAAAAGATATATCATTTCAATATAATGATATGCTGACATATTTTGATTTTTAAAACTTTTGAAGTGCATCCCTTGACACGAGAAGTCCAATTTCCTACGAGCATAAAAGAGCTGGTAGAAAATAACTTTATTTCACATAGGATGGGTAAGGTCGTAAGGGACCACAGTGGGTAATCTGGTCCAATCTCCCTGGCCAAGCAGGAGCATCCTAGAGCACATGGCACAGAGTTGTGTCTAGAGTGTTCTTGAATACGTCTGGTGAGGGAGACTCCACAACCTCTCTGGGCACAGACAGCCACACAGTAAAGAAATTTTTCCTCATAGGTGGAACTTCCTATGCATTGGTTTCTGCCTGTTTCCTTCCCATTGCTCAGCATCACTGGGAAGAGCCTGACTCCATCTTCTTGACACCCTCCCTTCAGACACTTAATTACACCGATAAGACCTCCTCTCTGTCATCGCTTCGCAAGACTGAACAGGCTCATTTTTGCTGCCCTCCTCTGGACCTGCTCCAGGATTCCCATGTCTCTCTTGTACTGAGGAGCCCAGAACCGGACACAGCACTCCAGGAGTTGCCTCACCAGGGCTGAGTAAAGGGACAGGATCACCTCCCTCAACCTGCTGGCAACGCTATTTCTAATGTAGCCGAGGATAACGTTGGCCTTCTTGGCCATAAGGACTTTTGGCTCATGGACAGTTTGTTGTCCACCAGGACCCCAAGGGCCTTCTCCACAGAGCTGCTTTCTACCAGGTGATACCCCAGCCTGTGCTGGTGCATGGGGCTATTCTTCCTCAGGGGTGGGACCCTCCACTTGCCTCTGTTGAATTCAGAAGGTTCCTCTCTGCCCATCTCTCCAACCTGTGGAGGTCCTTCTGAAAGGCTGCACAGCACTCTGGGGTATTGGCCTCTCCTCCCAGCTTTCTTTCCCTTTTGTTTTGTGTAGTATTTAGACTGCGAATTATTTATATATTGTTCTGTTTCTCATTATTATTTTCATTTATATATTTGAGCTTATTTTCCATCACTCTGATTTGTGAACTGAGAAAAAAAGCGTTATTCTCATGGTTTGATTCTCAACATTATGCAAGTCCACTGTCCTTATAAAAAACTCTTTATCTTGCAGGTATCTTTATGCATAAGCCTCTTGATAGAAATAAAAATGCTATCTCACAAAAGTTATTTAAAAGCAACTTCCTGATAATCATTCATACTCCCATTTGATGAGGTGAAGTAAACCTGGAGATGCACAAATCTTTGTAAACAGCATAGATGCATGCACTATAATTTAAACCAAGCAAATGAACAAACAAATAAACAAAAATTCAACACTTTCAAAATCCTTTCCAGCTGTCATATCTGACAGGGTACAAATGAGTATTGGAAAAATGTTTATTCATTTGCTTCCCAGGTGACAATTCTTTTCCTGAAAGGAAAGAATTGAGAAACTGTATGTTGAAGGCTCACTAATATTTTTGTAGCTGCGGAGAGACAAGTACTGTGGAGCAATTTGAGCAGCCATTCTTTCCATTTAAGGTTTTACCTGACCACTGATCTGGAGATACGTCTGAATGCAGTAATGGTCTATTACACTTTTACATGCTATGTTAAGGTGTATGCTATGAAAGTGCTGCACTAAACCATCAAACGATAATATTTGAGAGAGCACCTCTCTATTATATAATGCTATAAAGGCTGGCCTCTGCAATTAGATAGAGAATATGACCTTGTGGAGGAGAGCATTTTTATTTGCATGTGTACAGAAATCCAGCATAAGGGAATAGGTTTCAGCGTTCACTGCTATTGCCCAGTGAAAAGCAGCCCTAAACTGCTGCTGTGTGTCAGGAAGCACAAGGTTAATTTTTTATCCACTTCCAGAAAGATGAAAAGTGAGCTATAGCAAGGTATATATTGTTCTTTTTTTGCTACAATATAAGCTTTATTTCAAAACATTTTTTCCTATTTACTTCTGTGGCAAATTAAAAGTGTGATTCTTAAAACACTAATGCAGAACAGGTGAAGTTAAAAAAGGAATTACTTGGTGAAAAAAAAGAAGCACCAAATCTTGAAAGACATTAAACACATAATTGGGGTGTAGAAAAATTGGGTGAGAGTTTGTAGCTTCCTGACAAAAATAGTTAGAAGATGACTTCATGAGTTCTCAGGAACTGATACCTAACAGTAACCCTGTTGTTCAAAATCAACACAAATAAACAGTTGTGAAAGTCCTTAGATTATATCGGTAATTAATTGAACCACAGAGTTGCACAGTTTCTTTTGACTTTGAGCCATTGTCACAAAAGGTGTGAAAAATAATTCTCAGTGCTTGAAAGAATCAATAATAATGGATTCATGAAGCCCCATAAGCTCAGAAGTATCTAATAAACCAACAAGCACCGAAGTAAATAGCCAGAATTCTACAGAAGTTGGGCAGTAAAAATCTAACATTGACTTTCATTTTAAATCTTTTTTTCCAAAGGTGCCACGTGAAAAGGGGAGATTCTCTCAAACCCTTAGTGTCTGATCAGTCTGTCAGAGCCCCAGTAAAGCAGAGACCCCTTGTGCCCAACCTGTCTGTCAATGCCCTGCTATGGGGACCCTTCACTGAGCAGTTCACAGATCAGGGGGCAGCTCCGCCAACTTGTTCAGGGTCACACTCCAAACAGAGAGACCCCCTCCTGGGTCTCCACACCTTTACACTGTGCTAGCGACTGTCAGTGCCCTTGAAGGACCCACATGAACATTTTACAGAATAACGCTCTTCTCAATTAATCAGATTGTGACAGGTTAAGGTTCAAAGACTGCTGGTGATAGCATCTGACTGCAAAAATTTATTCAAAGTGAAATAGTAACAAGATCTAATCCCTAAAAAAAGCTAGGACAAGATAATCATTCAGCACTTATATAGTACAGTTCTTGTTCCCATGGGGAAAAAGACAGGTTCAGCCCATTCTTAACTTACTTTTATACTCTTTATTTGCATTTAGGGGGAGCTTGAGTTACTTTTGTCATGCATCTTAGTCAGTGAGCGATGGTCATACCTTTGAGGTGGGTATCTCAGTATGGTATCTGAGATAACCCTGGGATGGGGACATGCATCAATCCAAGGACAGTGATTTCACCACAGTCACTGATTGAGCAGCAGGACATTTTCCTTTATCTCCCTTGGTTTTCAGCTGCTGTGCAGCTTATCAGCTAAAAGGTACCACCGAGTTCCCTCCTCTGCAAGGATTTCAACAGAGTCTGGACATGGCGTTTCCACTCCACTCCACCCTCTGTTTAGTCTTCCTTAGATTGTATTGTGCTTGGGAGGTCAGATATGTTGACCGAGTTCCATCCAGGGAGTAAAAATTGTATTTTCCCCTATAATTGTTGTATGACTCTCTTTTTACCCCCAGTTATTTTTCCACGAAAGGTCTATCAATAGACTTCTCCAAAATACTAGTTCTTGTATATTCAACAACATAATTAGGTAAGAGAAAAAAAAAAACCAACAAACCAGATAGATTGGCAATCTGATTCCAGTCACAATGATCTTTAAATTACTTGGGACAGATAAGTTGGAACACAGACATTACTGGTTTCAAATAACGGTGCCTTGTGAAACTTAATTTTGTTTATTTTTAATGATAATTAAGAAAGTAAATTGTAAACCATCAGTTTACATCAGGAAATCTGCTTGGTATTTATTGACATCACGTTCTTTCGTACAGAATAATGTAATACGTAAGTGACTTACACCAAATTCAGTCATTTTTTTGACAAGCATTAACCACAGCATTTTCTCTTTTTTCATAGTCTGAATTAAGTTGTTAATAAAAAAAAATTGCAGGGAAGGGGAGGGGAAAGGAAAATAAGAGGCTGCAGGCTCCTTCTGAGCTTTCTTTCATTTCACAGTCCTTGACTCAAATGGGAATTAGAGATTTAATATTCTATAAAGTTCCCAACGGATAAAATGAGACTCAGACTTTGACCCAGCTCTGATTTCTAAATGCTTGCAAAAGGAAGAGAGGTGTTATAAAAATCTGTTCAAAAAGAAATACTTCTAGACAGAGAAGCATCCGCAAATGTTCATTATAATCATTTTATCATCTTTGATTATGGTGTAAAGGGGTAGACCATAAAGCAGAAATCATAAACAATTAGTAGGCGTAAGAAGAGGCTGAACTGAGCTCTGAGTTACTGTAAAGTGACACACATATGGATTCAGAGCTTAATGCCAGAACAAGGGTGATGATTTTTAAGTTCCATGGTAGCCAGTTCCTAAAGGCTGGCTGTTTTATGGACAGTGCTTCTTTACAAAGCCACTTGCAATGAGAAGGAAGAATTCATGTACACAGATTTTCTTCATTCAGGTGCAAGTTTTCCCTCTTTAGGATGCTCTTAGAGCTATCCTCTCTGAAAGAAACAGTCATGAGACACAGTAATGTTCTTGCTGATTTTTTTTTGTTACCCTGACTTTACCTTTTTACGGCAAGTGACCAGCTCATCCACTAGACTGTTCAATGCCTGACAGTAACAAACATGATCCACACAAAAAGAATCCTGATAACACCAGCAGCAAGGCAACAATCTTGATGGGATACTGGAGGTGTGGTGGAATGACTCTCATAAATAGAGTGTTGAAATGGAGGGATACAGGATCTTTAGGAAGGACAGGCCAGAAGGATGAGTAGGGTGAGTTGCCTTCTTTGTAACAGAACACCTTGAATGCATTGAGCTCTGCCTGAGGATAAATGAGGAGCCAAATGACAGTCTATGTATTAGGATTAAAGAGAGGGCTGGCAGAGGAGACATTATCGAGGGTGTCTGCTACATGCCACCTGACCAGGAAGAACAAGTGGATGAGGCCTCCAGAGACAGAGAACAGCAGCCTCATATTTGCAGGTCTTATGCAAATGGGGGACTTTAAGTAACCTGGTATCTCCTGGAGGGGCAGCACAACAGAACATAAGGAATCCAGGAGTCTCCTGCAGTGAATTAATGAAAACTTCCTGTTCCAAGTGATAGAGGGAACCAGCAAAGAGAGGTGCTCTGCTGGACTTCTGCCTCACCGAAAAGGAGGATCTCATTGGGAATGTGATGGTTAAATGTAGCCTTGGCTGCAAGTGAACATGAAATGTGAAGTTCAGCAACTTAGGAGAGGAGTAAAGTGAAAAACAAGCTTATACCCCTGGACTTCAGGAGAGCAGTCTTTGGCTTCTTCAAAGAGCAGACTGGAGAGACCTGTGAGATAAAACCCTGGAGGGAAGAAGGGCCTGAGAAAGCTTATTAATATTCAAGGATCACCTACATGCTCAAGAAAGGTCCATCCCAATAAACAGGAAGTCAGGTAAAGATGCTAGGAAGCCTGTGCAGATAAAGAAGATGAAGGGGTGCACTCAAAAGTGCTAAGGGGTCTGGGAGATGTCATTGCTCAGCCACTGTTACTCATATTTGATAATGAATGGGAGAAGTGCCTGAACTGGAGGAAAGCAAATGTCACAGCCATATTCAAGAAGGGCAGCAATGAGGACTGAGGAAGCTACAGACCAGTCAGCCTCACCTCAGTCCTGAGGGAAGATGATGGAGTAGCTAGTCCTAGCACTTGAATGCAAGACAATCATCAGGAGTAGTCAGCATGGCTTCACCAAGGAGATCTCCTGCTTGAACAACTTGATAAACTTCTGTGTGGCACAAAATCTACTTGGACACCAATAAATAGTGCTGTAGCCCAGAAGTCAAAATTGTGTCCAGTCCTGTTACATCTTTGTTATTGATCTGGACGATGGTGCAGAGTGTATCATCAGCCAGTTTGTTGATGACACAAAACTGGGAGGACTGGCTAACAGGCCAGAGGTTGTGATGACATCCACACAGACCTGAACAAACTGGAGGAATGAGGTGGAAGGAACCACATGAAGTTCAACAGGGTCAAGTTCAACAGGTCCTGTACCTGGGGAAGAACAACCCTGCACATCAGTATATGTTGGGGACAACCCACCTGTAAAGCATCTTGTCAGAGAGAAGGACCTGGGGGTCCTGTTAATCACCCAAGTTGAACATGAGCTGGAAATATGCCCTTGCCACAAAGAGTCAATGGAAACCTGTTCTGCATTAGACAAAGTATTGCCCTCAGGTTGAGGCAGGAGATCCTTACCTTCTACTCAGCACTGGAAAGACCACATCTGGAGGGCTGTGTCTAGTTCTGGGCTCTTCAGAACAGGAAGGGCGTGGACATACTGGAGACAATCCAGCAAAAGGCTGCAAAGATGATGAAGCATCTCTCCCATGAGAAAAGGCTCAGAGCTGGGACTGTACAGCCTGGAGAAGAGAAGGCTCAGGGGGGATCTTATTAATGTATACAAATACTTGAAGGGAGGGCACAAAGAGCAGGGCTCTTTTCTGAGATGCCCAGTAGCAGGACCAGATGAAATGGGCACAGACTTTTAAACACTAGAGGTTTCCTCTGAGCATCACGAAACACTTTTATACTGATGGTCAGTGAGCACTGCACAGGTTTCCCAGAGAGGTAATCGGGTGCCTCTCCTCGGAGGCATTGAAAATCCACCTGGCTATGATCCTGGTCAGCCAGATCTAGGTGTTCCTCCTTGAATATGAGGGGCTGCACCAGGTGACCTCCAGAGTTCCCTTCCAACCTCACAAATTTTGTGATTCCATGACAACAATGTGCTTTAACCTTTTACCTAAAAACATACCTTGGAGCTTATCCTAACCTTATTTTTTATTCTTCTTTTGTGTTAGTGATATCAATATCTTATTTTGGGAGGCATTCAATGTTCAGGGTTTTTTATAGCTGTTTTTACGCTTAGTGTAAAGAGAGAAGAGAAGGTGTAAAACTATCTAGACTACTCAACGACAAAACACTTTGGCATTATGAAATTCACTGCTATAGTTCTTTAGAGCAGCAGTAGATATCTTGATGAACCAAATATTTTAAAATAATTATACCATTAAAATTATTCTGAGACTTTGCACCTTCTGCTTTTGCTAAGTGTAGCCTAAGAGAAATGGAGCTATTCTCCTGCATACGAATTTATTCCTGAATCCTGTGTAAAAATACCTTCTAAAATGCCAGTGAAATTTGAGGTCCAGTGTACATTCAGCCACTAATCGGCATATAGGTCTTATCTTACTATGGAGAAACCTATAGGTTTCTATCATTTGAGGCTTAAAATTTGAGCTGTGAACCCATGATTTGTATGTGCCCTGTAGTCTGTGCATTTCTGAAATTTTGGTGTATATTTCACTTTTTCCATATAAAAACCTTTGCTTGCACTGCCATTCAGTAGTGACTGTAGTCAAACAGCTGGGCAGAATTAAGGTTGACTGCATGTTTCACTATTATTTTTAAGCTGATTAGAACATTTTTTTTATTTTTTAGATTTCCTTTTTTTTTTTCAACCTGAACTATTGAGTGAGTGTCTTAGGGTGACTTTATAATATGTATCCCCTATCGCTACCCTATGCCCAGCAATCTTTTCTGTGTCTTTAAACTGAGCCTGAGAAGGACAGAAAACAAAAAACNNNNTTTTTCCGGCGAGAAACGGAGAGTTGAACCTTGTTTTCCTAAGATTTTGGGGTGTTTTTTTTGTTCTTTTCTTCTCTTCTGGACTGTTTCAACAACATCTGAACACATCAGGAGAATTTTTCCCGAGGCCCAGAGGGGGGTGGCCCCTCGCCGACCCAGCTCCGAGGAGGAGAGAGACCGCACCTACAGAAGAACCCGGACATCTTCCCAGGTTTTCTCTCCACAGAGAGAGAGATCTCATTATTTAGCATCATTATTCCCCTCTTGTGTGTTTGTTAAATAAATAGCTTTTATCTCTTTCACTTTCCTTCAAGGAAATTTTTTTTTTCCCGAACCTGGGGGGAGGGGTGGTTGCAAACCGACTTCTATCAGAGGATATTCTCCTCCATTTTGTCTAAACTAGGACAGTGAGTTTAGAACTTCATTAAGGATAAACTGAATAGGTTTTTTTTTATTTAGCTAATTTTCTTTTTTAAATGTTGCTATCTAGACCAGGTTGTTACATTTTGTGTGCTTGTATTGTTCAAAATCAGGTGAGAAACTGGTGCAAGTGGTAACTTGTAGATGCTTAGATTCACCAGTAAAAGTTAAGGGAGTTTTATCCTTCATCCTTATATTTTATGGTCATTACTTCACGACTCCAGAGCCTGAGTTTCTAGGAAAACCATGAAAAGTCACCCCAAAATTAGAGCATGGAGAGTATTGTGCTAATGTGAAACAGATTCTGAGCCATGTAATGACAGTAAGTGAAGAATTCAGAATGTTCTTTTTCTTTCTCTGATACTGTTATGAACTGTATTATATATGTAAGTTTATTTTACATACATGATAGAAGGTAATGCACAAGACGAAACACTGAAGATATTGGTAAATAGACATTCTGCTTTTTTAACTGCAAATAATCTTTTTGGAGAGAATCAGTCGGCCATCCTGAGTTTGGTATGGATTTTTTGCCTTGTATCAAATGACTGATATTATTACATTGATATAGAATTGATTTGGAATTTCTCCCATGTCTTCCAGGCATGCATGCATACATCTTTAGTTCTACTAAGATATTTTTCTCTGCTGTGTGTACCTCAGCAGCTGTGTGCAGACACAGACTCCTGCATCTACACTAAGAACTGTTCAGACGCATCAGCTGTCATGTGAACTGAACAACCACATACGTGGGCACTTACCACTTTACAATGCTACTGCTGATCTGAAAGGGGAGGTAAGGGCTTGGAATCCTTCCCAACTTTTATATCTGCACAGTTTCTCCTTTTCTATGTGTTTGTTTGTCACTTGAAGAATTTCTCAGTATTACTTGGTAACCACACAGGCTTAAAGCCTACTAAGTACAAACCCACAATGCACAGCAATCCACTGCCACTTTAAATATACCAATTCCTTTTCTTAAAATTTCATGCCAGGAGATTGCTTATTTAGCCTCATATTCTCCCCTTACTCTTCTTTACTGTTCATGAACTTGTAAAATCCAATCTCAAAATGATTTACCTCTGAGATTATGAGCTTTTCAAGAACTTTGAACCTCTGATGGTTAAAAACCGTCTAATACCCCACCTAACCACACTAATCATAGTATGTTACGTTATCACCCAAGAAGATTCTCAGCACAACTCTTCGAACCATGGAGTAATTACAGCTATAGTGAGCAGGGTAAGCCGGCTCTTACTGACTACAAAAAAACTTAGTACTCCTAAGTAAAATAAATAGAATTCATATCCTAGTCAGTAACTATATGTCATTATAGCTTTTGTATTCCTAACATGAAAAATGAGACTGTTTTAACATCATGGGTTTTTTTCCTCAAATAATCCTAGAAACTCTTCTCCACACCAACCTGCTTTAAATAAACCTTGTATTTTTAAATATCTATCAGATATCTGTAAAGAATTATCCACGAAGCATTTTCAGTGCTTTGCAGATAAGCACACCTAGTTCCCCATTGCTGAATGCCTCTCTGTTCTTGCATGTTAGAAATTAATTTGGGTGTTTTTAAGTCAAGTCATAATAATCACTTGCAAGAGTAGAATCAACCAACACTGCCTCTCTCATCTTAGGACACACATTCTTATTATTATTCTCTAAGTGCATGAAATTTTCTGTTGGAGGTTTGGGGTTTTTTCTATGTGTGGGTTTTTTCTGTTTGTATGTTTTTTTGGTTTTATCTGCAGAGAAATCTAAGTACTCCTGAAGCAGTAATGCAGTCTTCGGTAGTGATACTGCCTCTGAAACTGCCTCTGAAATTTGTCTTGCTAGAATTCCTCATATTACCACCACCAGTGAAAATAATAAATGGGATCAGTATCAAGGTCTGTTATTAAAGAACACCTTTGGCATCTCTTGTGTGAAAACCTACCTTTCAACGTCTTTTTTTTCTCTTGTTGGTTTTTTGGGTTCATTTGGGGGTTTTTGTTGTTGCTATTTTTCTGTTTATGTAAAATTTCTTGCTGTAAGACAGTTCTATAAAACCTGATCTTTTCTGAATTAAAAAATAATTTCCCATGAGGCATTTCTATCAGAGATTCTGCTTAAATTTAGATAAATTAGCATGGATGCATTTCAATTGTCTGAGAAGACCGATAAAACAACAAAGGCATATTTTCATGTTTGAAAAAAAAGTTGATTTTAGTTCACTTCCCTCCATGTACAGTTACATTTTCTTTGTAATTTCCTTTCCTGAGTTGTTCCTGAACAGGAGTCAAGCAGGACTGTAGTAGTTGAGGCATTTTTCTTTCCTTTTTTCCCCCCGTACATACTTCTGACAGTAAGAAGAGTAGTAGGCTTTCTATTTGTTAGTCCCAGGCTACAACCTCTACATGACTGATTAATTGAAAATTTGCTACCAGAAATCTATAAATATCCCAGTTTATGCATTTTAATTCCCTTCAGTTTTAACAAAGTAAGTTTGATTCTACATCTGATGCAGTCATTTCCACTACCCTACCTCTAGATAAGTAATTTTATGTTATTTTAAATCCCTTAGAAAAGTGACGTTCAAATGTGCTTATGGATATTTGTATTTCTGACTTTGATTTGTGTAACTCATTGATCCTTTATCCATATGTTTATATATATTTTCACTTTTAAAGTTCTGGCTTTTCTGCTTACTTATTCAAGCAGACTGCATGCCTTCTGATTTTCCCATTTCTTTGTGAGGACTCCAGATACTACATTTCTATTTAAATTCTGTACTTCTACCTCCACATTCAAATCTTTGTGTTCCTCTGTTGACTTTATTTATCACCCTCCTAATTTTTCTGTCTGCCATACTAAAAAACCCGGTTCCTTAGGTTTTTATCTGTTTCTTTCTTTGGTGCCAATTTGAAACAAAATGAATTGTCTTGAGATCTCTCAACCAAAAGGTGGACGTTTCTTTTCACAGAATCTTGAGTGTTTACCAGGGCAGGACAGGTGAATTGATTTAGGAATTTACTACGTATTTATATCAAAGCATGCCTGAAAATTACTGTTGTGAATTGATACAGGTTGGAAGATAAATGCTAAGACATCAGCAGGAATCATAAAAGTAACACTACTTTATATATCTCACATAAACTTACAAAACCAAATTAACCAATTTCCAGCCCTGATGCAGGAGAAGTATTAGCATATACCTGAGAAGTCATCCAAAAAGAGGGTTTTTTTTAATCTATGGGGAATATTATCTTTATTTAATCAGTCATTTTTGTGAGTACACAGTACCGTACCACCACCTTTAATTTTAATTTCATCCTTTCTAAACAGTTAATTCTTTCATCCCAGTTACAAACAGTCTTGTTTTGCATTCCTATTATGGCTATAATGAATGGTTTCATATCTTTCAGACATATCTTTGAAAGAAGTTGTTTAACAATGCCTAACCCAATGCGTTGGCAAACAGCTATTTGAGTTGCTTCCCTTTGGCCTCATCTGTGTTTTCAACTGGAGGTAGAGTTAATTTGCTGGCTGAAATTTCTTACAGAGTTATGTTTGTAACAACAGAAGGTTTATCCTTTTCCTTAATGTTTCTTTTTCAATTGCCACATTCTTTTTCAAGGGATTACTCTTCTGCTGAGCAGGTTTGAAATTTTAGCACTCTTTCAAATTCTTCCCCTGCCCCCAGCTGCAACCCCACAAAGCGATGGTTTCTTTTGAATTCATCTGGCATTCAGACTGTATTTGGCATCTCTCCCCCAGTGCATTCCCAAAGTTTAACCTGAGAAGCAGCATAGACTTCAGCTGTAATTTTGGTTCTTCATTGATCTCTTGTTGTAGCCACTGAGTCAGCAGCTATGATGGCTGAGGGGCCAAGGAGCCCCAAAATAGCAGGGGCCTGCTGGTGGACCAGTTCCAAGGTTTAAGAACANTTTCCCTAGTCCAGCCTTTGTACCGCCCCTGTGCCCTCAGATCATTGGTCCCTGATGCTCTCCCCGCTCCAGTACAAAAACCCTGGACCCTGCATGGTTCGCTGTCCTTCGTCTCTGCTCTCCCTTTGCTGCAGGATGCAGTAAACCTCGTCTGTGGAATACCCAAATGGGAGAGCCCTCCTGACTCTTTGCCTCTGGTAACGCTGAGCAATCCGGCTTGAGAGTGCATGTGAGAGTCCGCGCCTTGCAGCCGCGCGGGTGAAAGGAGTCAGCTTGCTGGAGTGCTGTACTGCACCCACCGGCACGATCCCACAGCCAGGGACGTTTCAGGGAAACGCAGCTACCCTTCACAAACCACACGCCTTGCGTTAATCTCTTTTGTGAAGTTTTCAAGTAGTAGTTCCTGCTGCTTACACTATTCACATCAAGTCAATATATTTATAATTTCATGATGTCTGATTTACTTCCAATCTTCTTTCTTATTACTATTGTCACAGTGTTCTTTACCCAGGACAAGGAGTAATGGTTTAAAACTGAAGGAGGGTCGATTTACTTGAGTTGATTAAATATAAGAGTGAAATTTTTTTGCAGTGAGGGTGATGATACATTAGAACAGGTTGCCCGGAGAAGTGGTGGAATCTTCGTCCCTGGAAACATTCAACTTCAGGCTGGATGGGGCTCTGAGCAACCTCATTTAATTGAAGATGTCCCTGTTCACTGCAGGGGAATTGGACTAGATGACCTTTGAATGTCCCAAACCAAACTGTTCTGAGATTTTCTTATTCTATTAAAAAGAAAGAGGGGAGAGGGAAGAAAAAAAATAGAAGAGGCCACCCAACCACATATTTTCTAAATATGTCTAAATAGTGGAATTCCTTGGAAGTAGAAAAATAGTTGTGTGAATATGAAAAATGAGAAAAGGTTCAGGATTTAAATTTCCACTTCTAACTCTGATTAGGTCTTACCAGTTATTGTCTTACCAGCTTTGTCTTACCAGTTAGGTTTCTCATATTACTTTATCATTGCTGAAGTTCTCTCTTAAAATACAAATATACCAAGCTTAAGGTTTCACAAAATAATATACATATTTTTAATAAGATTTTAAAATTTCTAAAGCATGTTGTTGTTACTATATAACACCTGCCGTGTTCCTTTCTTGAGTTTCTTACTTGGTTTTAAAATAAGAGCTGATTTTCTTATGATTTGAAAATCTATTAAAATGAATACTATAACCTATTTACCTATTTATAGTGATTGTGGTTCTTCTATCTTATTATTAAGTACTACTATTATGTCTTGGTACAGCAGAGAATATTATTGCTACTGTAATAAGTGATTTATTGGTTATCATTTCTAGAGTACATGAATAGTTGCCAGTACTTTTTGCACCTGCAGTGAGAATAGCAAGTCTCTTCAAGTCACTTCTAGCACAATTGTAAAAAGCCTGTAACAAGGAATTGATTTTTGAATAAGTTGTTGCAGCTGTAGCTTTATCATTGTGTCAGTAGGTACAGTGTAAAATCTGTCCTTATGATGTGCAACTAATACACCCCCTCTCTGCATACTGTCTTTTCACAGGGGGCTGTATTGAAAGGATTTTTCTGCTAGGAAGAAAAGTAAAGCAGCCTTGTTCTCCTACTTGTTAATTTGAATCAATGTGTTTTGTATTAACTTCCTTGGAGTATAAGGACTTGACCTTCCTAGGTACTTGTGGTGCAGAATCACATCAATAGTGTCTCTACGGAAATCTCTGCATCGTCAAAAAAAAAAAAAATCAAAATTTGCTTTGTGTAATGTGTTACTTATTTTGCACAACAACTAGCATTTCTGTGAGAACTAAATTCTACCTGCCATTTAGCTAGAAATTTTAGTGGTAGATTTGCAGCTTCAAGTGAGTTTTCTGGTTGCACTGTTTCACATGCTCTTCACATAGTCTTCTGTTATCAGTAGAATGTGAGTTGGTGAAAAGCTTTTTACATTGGTCTTCAGTAGTTAAAATCAATAGATTGTTACTAGAAAAACCGATTTGATCCTAATCTTGTTATCTAAGGGACTGCAGTTAATTTGTCTGCATTATGAAACTAATCCTTACCATGAACATTTCCTAAATCAAGGGAAAATTTCCAAAGGATCTGTGTGATCTGATTTAGTAAATTCATGAGCTTAAACAGCTCTTGTTTTACTTAGTTTAAAGAAAATAGAAAATAAATAAATTTCTCCTTATTAATTTTTTTTAATAATTCATGCAGGCTTGCATAGCTTTTATTGTGACCTTTTGTTTCTAATATACTGAGTAATTACAAATGAGCTATTTTGCATCTCAAAAAATTGCATCAAAACAAAAAAACCTTTTATTATGTATTGAACTATTAATGGTTTTGTGTGTGCAGACCACATATAATGTACTAATAAAGTTATATCCTTCTGCTATCTCTGTCATCTAGACAAACATTTTGCTATATAGACTGAAGATTTCTTCATATGTCTATTTTATTTGATCATGGTTTATTATACAAGTATTATCCGAATTGTATTGAAATTATTATTGGACAAGTTAACTATGTAAAAAGGGAATGATTATCTTTGTAAGCAAGCTGTACACTCTGTTTTTATTCCAAGATTTTTTACTGGATAATGGGCAGTAAAATATTTGTATAGTCTACTTTGCAACATATGCCAAAATCTATACGGCTGACCTCTCTGTGAACTGACATAAGCCATCTTTGCCTGCTTGCCTGCCACAGAAGCCAAGCTAAATCTGTAAATTATCAAGTTTCAAATTTAGTTTATGTCTCAAGATTTACGTTAGTGATTAAAACTCTGCTCCTGCACGCACTAAGTATATCTGATGACTTCCATGTGCATGAAGAGCCATGTTTACTGTGAAGAATATTTGCATACGTGCATTTTAACACATGTTCCGTCTTTGTCAGCAGCTGAGTGCAGTGGACCACAAATTCTGATGTAAAAAATCAGTATTATACTTCAATTCTCTTCATTTACTACTGCTTGAATGGAGACTCTAATTTTGGCCTATATCTTTCATCCTTAAACTGTTAACTGAATAACCCTAGGATAGCATCCTAACTCAAAAATTGATACAAAGTGGATTCTCAGGTTATTTCCCTGAAAATAAAAGTTGTCTAGATATATTCTACTAATGCACAATAATTTCCAAAGCAGATGTTCTGTTCTGCAAGTTAGGTGCTTTACAGTGTGGTGTAAGGTGGTTTGTTGCTAGTATCTATTTAGTTTGGAAGAAAAGAGGATAGAGTTACAGGCTGAGATCAAACAAATTTCTCCTACTTGCTAACACCAGCAGTCATAGTTTTTACTTAGTTATTACATTAAATGGCCTCCTAGAAGATTACAAGGACTATGTCTGTAGCCTCTGGATTTAAATTCAAGCAAGATTCATCACCTCAGTTGTCCTGTGAAATTGCTGCCAGCAAAGGACCCTCACTGGGGTCAAAGTACCAGGTTCTGCATTGCGGTTCATTCATCAAAGAGGATTTGATCTTGTACTTTGAGGTAGCGTACAATTCAAATGAGTCTGTAAGTATCCACTTGTGCACAAGTGTGTAGTGGAAGATGGAACATACAGTTCATACAGTGATAGGCTACTCTGTCTTTGAGAAGACTATATGATAAACAAGAAGGACTGATTCTACAGGGAAGGACAGGCTGTGTCCAAGGAGCTATTGAAATTAGGCATTAAGTGCACTGTATTAACTAAGGAGCAAGTTCCAACACTGTTTTTTTTCCGTTTTAAAAGGTCTTTTTAATACGTTCTGACACGACTCAACATAATAAGTAATCCTATGTTTAAAAAAATCAAACTGTTATCTAATTTCATATTTTAATGAGAACTTAGTAGGTGCTATTTCATTTAGTGTTTATGGAAATATTGACTTCTGCTTTTCCCTACTTTATTAAAACCCATTCATTTGGAGTCATTAAGTTCCACTGAAAAGTAACCAGACATTTTCTCATGTCTTTGCATGTCAACACAACTGAAGTAACAAATACTGGTTACTGAATTTAGCAAACTACAAGCTATTCATTCAAAAGTTCATGATAGTTCACCGATTTAAATAGAAAGACTCCTAAATGAATAAAGTAAGTCCTACCTGAGATACTTGGTCACCTGCTGTGTTTTGTTTTTGCTGGCTCATTTATCACTAGCAGCAGAACCTTTGAATTGGAACATTTTTGGTCAGCACTCTCTGTATCGAGTTACCCTGCCACAACATTAAAGACCCAGATTCTGCCAGTATTTCAAAGGTGCGTATATTTTTCTTCTGTGCATCCTGGATTTATACAGTCTATCTGGAATATGTCTCAAATATAAGAGAGAAAAATCTGTATTGAGGATGACTTTCCTTACCACTTACTTTTAGACACATGGATGTGGGGATATGAAGCAGTGAACATTAGAACTGTCTTTGGGAAGACATTATTTGTGGAGAAATGGGGTGCCACTGAGTGGAAGACAAATTATGCTTCAGAATAATAATGTGCCCAAGAGGTATCTGAGATACTTCATCATGTTCAAATTCCTAAGCACAGAATACAGCCTTGTGCTCAGGCTAACCTGAATTTAGACCAGAGTGGACAATAACATTACTTTAATTGTGTTTTGTGGAGTGGATACATTCCCTGCAAGTCAGCAAGTTGCATGAAAAGAACCATGTTTCCATAATTGTTTGGGTCTAAATATCTAGGTAAGTTGCTTTATCTGTATATGTATAAATACTTATTCCAAATGGAATTTATTTTTGAAATAGTTTTTATATATTTCTTTCTCTAAAATGAGCCAGTCTCCTGCTTTGAACTGGGATATAAATTAATGGTTTTCTTGTCTGAAATTCAGTAAAATAAAATAATCTGCAATTCAGAACATTTAGAATTGCATATTTAGAATAAGTGATTTTAGCATCATTCCATCCTTTCATGGTAGTGGTAGCTCGTATGTCTAAAATCAGGACTGCCAAAGTGTTGTGCTACTAGGGAATGATGAAAACTACATGTTGGTCTGATGTGCTGGAGCTTTGCTCTAGTGAGAAAGATAGAGTTCAGGCTACACTTCTCTATTACTCTCTTGATTCAATAAATACGTTTCATATTTTCTCATAGTATTCTGTCATGTATGTTTATACCGATTTATATGATTTGCTCCTCATGGCAAAAAGGAATGTACCCAAAAGTGTTGAGGCAAATAGTGGATATCATTGCTAGGCCACTCTCAATCATCTTTGAAAGGTCATGGTGATCAGGAGAGGTGCCTGAGGACTGACACAAAGCAAATGTCACCCCAATGTACAAAAAGGGCAAGAAAGAGGATTTGGGGAACTACCAACCAGTCAGTCTCCTCAATCCCTGAAAGGGTGATGGAGCAGCTAATTCTGGAGGCCATCTTTTAAGCACATGGAAGACAAGATCATTAGGAGTAGTCAACATGTGTGCCCCAAAATGACATCATGCTTAACCAACCTTATTGCCTCCTGTGATGGGACAACTGGCTGGATAGACAAGGGGACAGCAGTGGATGTTGTCTACCTCAACTTCAGCCAGGCTTCCAATGTCATCTCTCACAATATCCTCATATATAAACTCAGGAAATGTGTGCTGGATAAGTGGACAGTGAAGTTTATTGAGAACTGTCAGAATGGCCATGCCTCAGAGAGTCGTGATCAGTGAGTGCCACCGAGTCTGACTGGGGACCTGTCACTAGTGGTGTCCTCCAAGGTTCAGTACTGGCCCAGTATTGTTTAACTTATTAATCAATGACTTGGATGAAGGGGCAGAGGCCTCCTTAGGAAGGAGTGTCATCGTTTTCACTGATGACACAAAGCTGGGAGGAGTGGCTGATCACCCAGAGGGCTGCGCAGACTTTCAGAAGGACCTCGAGAGGGTGGAGAGATGCGCAGAGAAGAGCCTTCTAAAATTCAACAAGGGCAAACCCGGGGTCCTGCCCCTGAGGAAGAGTAACTCCATGGACCAGGACAGGCTGGGGGCTGACCTGCTGGAAAGTAATTCTGTGGAGAAGGACCCGGGAGCCCTAGTAGACAACAAGTTGCCCATTAACAAGCAGTGTGTCCTTGTGGCCATGAAGGTCAATGGGATTGTAGGGTGCGTTAAGAACAGCATTCCTGACAGATTGAGGGAGGTGATCCTACACATTTACTCAGCCCTGGTAGGGCCACATCTGGAGTGCTGTGTCCAGTTCTAGGCTCCTCAGTACAAGAGAGACATGGCAAGTCCAGTAGAGGGCTACAAAGATGATTAAGGGACTGAAGCCCTTCTCTTATGAGGAAAGGCTGAGGCAGCTGGACTGTTTAGCCTGGAGAATACTGAGAGGGGATCTTACCAATACATGCAAGCATTGGAAAGGACAGCATCAAGAGGATGGAACTGGACTCAGTGCCACTGAGCAGTGAGATGAGAGGCAATGGGCAGAAACTGATAAACAAGGAGTACCACCTGAATTGAGGAATAACTTCTTTAATGTGAGGGTGACAGAACACTGGAACAGGCTCCCCCAAGAGGTTGTGGAGTTTGGTTCCTGGAGATATACAAGAGCTGTCTGGACACCATCCTGAGTGATGTGATACAATATGCTACAGGGGAGATGGCTTGAGCAGAAAGGTTGGACTAGATGACCTCCAGTGGTCCCTTCCAACCCTACTTATCCTGTGATTTTGTGATTCTGTCAGAAATTCAGATTTGAGAAAATGTTTTGAATTCTTTTGCTGTGTAACTATTGTTCTAGTTTGAAAATAAACCAGTGGGAGGCACCAAGTCAGAATAACAATTTAATAGGGAAATAATAATAATGATTAAAAAAAAAAAAGGGAAAGGCAGAAAAAACCAGTGGGTTAAACTGACAGAGTCAGGATACAACCTGACACCCTGTTGATCAGGGTGGCAATAGCAGTCCAGTAAGATGGTGGCTGCAGTCCTCCTGAAGTGGTGGATGTGGCTCTGTCGAAACGGTGGTCCGGTCGAAGGGTCTGCTCTTCCTCAGAAGGTCCAGTGGTGGCTGTGTAGCTCCTGTCCTCTGGGAATCCAGTGGAAAGGGTGTCTGTGGTGTCCAGAGTCTCAGATTATATGCAGGATGGAATGCCTGGCTCCTCCCCCTGGGCGGAGCATCCCACAGTGGGATGATGAGTCATGAGGCCAGGTGTTGATGGGCTCATTAACAGAAGATAGTCCAGGGGGAGTTATCTCTGAGTCATGTGGCAAGGCATTGATAGGCCATTAGCAGAAAGATAGACTGGAGGGAGGAGGCCAGGAAACACTGCCCCACCTGGTTTTAACAACTCATGAGAATGGTAATAGAATATACTGCAACCCAGGACACTATGCTTTCTTACAGGAGACTTGTGGGAGTCCAAAAAGTTCAGTTTGTTTCTATTTTCTTCTATGTGTACTGTGGTGTAACCTGAATGAACTATTAAATGCTAACTTTTATAAGCTTCAGAAGAGGTGATTTTAGACCTCCTATGTCTAGGGCTGCCTAGTCTCAAAAATTTCCTTTTGCTCTAGTAGACTGGGTTGCTTTAAATATTCTGGCAATTGCGCTGTTCAGTTACCTTATAATTTAGGGCTATATGTGGTTTCATTTTGTCTGTCCTTTCCTTGAATTTCTGATGTCACTATAGCCAGTACCAGTACAAAAAGAACTGAGACTGGGAGACAGAACTGCCACAGATAATATTTAGGTTCAGTCAAGAAGAATGTTAATGTAAATACCATGTAAACTATGGTATTTTTGATAGGAATTCAGACTTTAGGATGCCAAAAAGTCAATTTAACTTCAAATCTCTTTGAGCTCAATGCCTATAATTAGCAATGGAAGAGACAACAAAGAAAAATAACGGAGGAAAGAAGACTTGAGTTTCTTTCCTCCTTCACCCTTTGCATGCTAGAACATTCTAACACTTGTGCATGAGGGAACAATTACTTCATCCTTTGTGATGTCATGGGACATATTTCATAAAGTGGCAGGGAACACACATGAAGAAAATAGCTCCATCATTATTTTACACCAATATATAAAACAAACCAGAGGAGTACAAAAGGAATCGTTTTCCATTCACAATAAGTCATGATCCACAGCAAGCGGTCCTGCTTAGTGTGGATAGAAATGAAAAGAGTTGTTCCTAGTGAAATGAGGAACAACTGTGCTTCCGTATCCTATTGAGAGACTGGATCTTTTCTACAGTCCAAATCAAAACTACATCACTGACAATACGTCTTTGAAACAGTGAGTATGTGCTCAGACCATGAGAGGTTTGGGGGTTTTTTATCTTATACAATAGTTTCAAATCAGAGAAAAAACTTTGCTAAATTTTTCTCTTTTTATTTCCATTCACTCTAAGCAAGAACTTGTGCCATGGACAATCACACCTTAGGGCATGTAATTTGTTTGCAGAGCAGAGGTCATTTTTGTCTTTGCTTTCCCAGTTTCCCTTTCCATCCTACCAGCAGTTTCTAAAACATAAGTACATTGCAAGGTCAAGTAAGGTATCAAGATGGGGTCCTGAGGTGTCACAGATTAAATGAGGAAAAATATTAATATATCATCCTAAGATTATTGATGCAATTAATCTTGTTCTTTATAGCAAGTAATTCTGTCTTTGAATAAATACTTGGTTTGTATTTTCTTAACCAATACATTACATTAATAAGCCAGTACACTGAATTTTCACAGGTGCTATTGCATCTATAATGAAATGAAAAGATGCTTTCAGAAAGTTCATTTTCCTTGTCCTTTCTTATGGGAACCTTAAAATAGTTACCTTCAAAATGCTTTCAATATTTGTATTGGAGAGAAAAAGAAATCAACACAAATAATAGAAGGATATTTTTTTCAAGCCATTTTTTCACCCAGAGTAGAGCATATGAATATCCTGGAAAATAAGCATGAAATTGTTCATGCTGAGGACTTATATATCCATTCACTTTTTGATGCTAGGTCTAAATTCCAATACATATAAAACTGTTTGGGTGAAGCAGCAATATCTAAAAACAGAGACTAAAAAATGTGTCTGCTGCAATTGTTTACTTGCCCAGTTATCTGTATCACCGGAATGAGAGAAGAGAAACAGCAAGTCAGCTTTAGGATATAATCATTAGCTTACTCTTCTGTTGAGTAGGACATATCATTAAAAAATCCAAACTCCTCATCAGTGTTTTAGGATATCTCTATGAGAAGTACATTTTGCATTATGCTTTATATCACTATTCGCTCCTAAACTTTTTCTTTAAGTACTTCAGCGGCATGAAAGATCTAGTAACTGCTACTGTGAATGAATAATAGACCTAATTATACTTTGAGTCCCAGCCAGACAAAATAGACATGAACACAGAATAAAACCCTTCTTTTGGATTACTGGAATTTGTTTGAGTGAGAATGTGAGTTTTCAGCAGAATAGTTTGTACATAGCACCAACCTGAAGAGTGTGGAATGTGCTAGAGGAGCCACTAGAGCTTTCACTCGCACCACAAGTTCCTAACCAGCACCTGGGCCTGCATAGCTCCACTGCCATGGAGCCTAGAAACATAACACTAAGTTAGAAATACCTCTTGATTTCTTTTGCATGGCTATGCTGAGAATCTAAATCACAGCTTCAGCACATGCATCAGACATTCTGTGCAATTTTCCAATATCTGCCATGCAACATAGGCAAGTAGAAGACTGTGATGGTCTAGAAGGAGCTCTTGCTCAAGCAAGGAACGTAGTACAAGTTTTTGTTATTTGTTACTGAAGCTTAGAATGATTTCTAACTGTTGTTTGCTTGGCAACACTTGGAAGTCTATGTTTCTCTTGAAAGGATTCAGCTTCTAAGTAGAGTGAAAACATGAAAATAATCCATCATGTCTCCTATAAATTTCTCAGTACCACTTAGAGTCTCAGCTGAAAGCTCTTCTGTGCATAACTGTGAACAAGAAAGTCGTTCTCGTATTTAGAGTCAAATAGTTTAAACATGAAGAGGCAAACTCTAGAGCAGTGGCGAGTTTTAAGAAAGAGGTAGTTCCCTGACAAATTGACTACTCCCACAAATCACTGAACAAAACCACGGGTCTAGCCCATATTAGATGAGGTACAAGAATGAGGAGGTATCACAATCATGGCTGCTTGAGCCGATAAGCAGTTGGTTCCCACAAAGAAGTGAGACCATCTGAACACCAGGATTATGCCTTCTTTTTGAAAATACATGACTGTGGGCAGATTACCTGAAAAGATTTCAGTGAAATGGTGCCTCAGCAAAACTACAAGGTAATCATCTTGCTCTGAAATGGTTAAATTTACCATACAAAACTATTTTTTCCTTTTTCTGCATACACTTTTTGATTCTGGTTTTAATTCTGCAGGTGGAGGACACAAACAATACTCCTTTATTTTACACCAGTCCTGGTAAATCTGTTTTCTTATCATGTCTGGTGTTATAGTCAATTTGGTCTGTTGGGATTGACAAATTCCTCTGGGAATTGTAATTATTTGGCAAGGAATGTGTGCACAGCAATTGCAGTGACATTATATTTAGTAGCATAGGAAAAAGTAAGGAAAGGAGCAGTGTGAATAATTTGAGGATATATTGTGAGGGGGAAAATAAGAATGGGGAAAAGTTACTACTAGAAGAGGAAAACTACAAAATAAAGAAAAAGAAATGGAGTTTCTGGGGGGGATGGAAGGAAAAATTATCCTTATGGGAGGAAAAAAAGATATTCTGAAATCTTAAGTACAGTCAGGTTTTTAAAATATTGTTTTAATTACAATGCTGTCTTTAAAACACTCATAAGCAGAAGAAAGGAACGAAAATTGAGTGAAAAGACCCTGGAAAAGGAAAGAAAACAGATACAGGCTAGAAAAATCCAGATAGATTACACTAAATTTTAAGGCTGACCAAGCTGAATGCAGAGGCTGTTGTCTTCCTGTTTTCAGTAAAAACAATATTTCAGCAGTGTGTATGGTTGTGTAAGGTCCAAATTTGGCCAGCCCTGCTCATGTTCTTATTTACTAGTGGTCCCACTGGTTTCAGTACATGTGGAGTAAAATATTGTATATGTCTTAAGGACTGACCCTAACATACTAAAAAGTACATTTTCAGAGTAAAAATCCTTAAAATAATTTTTTATGGAAAATACACTATCTGGAGTATATTTTAAGTATATTAGACAAACTGCAATCTTGTTTTTGCACGAGCACATACATTTCTAATGCTACACAATAACAAGAAATAGAGGACGGGGAATGGGACTGATCATTACCCTGAAAATAAATACATTAAGCTATATACTCGGTTTATTGAGTCCAGTGCTTCCTGAAGCAGAATGCTGTTGATGCAGTAAAATCTCTCAACTCTGTGGACACAGGTAAGTTTTGCATTTGTTTGTTTTAGGATTTTGGTAGGGGGTTTTGGTTGTTTTGGTTTGTTTGTTCATTTGTTTTTTAAGCCTGAAATACCTGTCTAGAAGTCTTTGGTCAGGATTTTAGTAAAAGGAGATAAACCTTTCCATTTCCCTGGTTTAAATATCCACGTGTGGGCTATGCAATAGGCTCAGGTGAATTAAGTATGATTCACATAAGAGTCTTTCTGGTGTCATCACTCATAGAATGTGTATTTTCACTAATTTGATTTTAATTTATTTTACTGTTTTTTTTTTTTTAATCTAACATAAGAGATAAAATTTTGAGTGCAAGTGTTAAGTTCCTCTATCCAGTGTCTTTGAAATTAGTTTTTGCTTTTAGTTCAGCTCCTAGCAGACTCAGCTGCCATCATTAAAATGATTGGTTACTGTTATCCATTATTAAATCTCTGTCTGGATGGCATGGATTGAAAGGTAAAAGGTAGGATTGCTCTTGTTCTTCGAAGAATCTCCCTTGTCTCAGAAATGAGGAACAGTGGTGAAACAGAACAGAGTAAAATTATTTGACCTGTTTGCCAGCCTGATGTTTGCAGGATAAATAGAGCTGCTAAAACTCACACTTTTATTTTTCTCATGTGTTTGAGCCATAGGTCAGATTCATTCAGCAGTTTCAGTGAAAAACCTAGAAATTTTAACTTCAAAACCCAACAATCTCCTTCCTCGCATCTATTGACCATAAGGCTTTTTCTGTCTATCCAGTTAGAATAATCCACACTAAAATGAGTGCTGTGTGAAAACTTCATGTATATAAGTATTTTTCATTCCACATACTGTTCTTTATTAACTGCAAAAAAATTTTAGATAGACAGAAGGATCCCAAGCTTCTGGAGTGAAACATTCTCCATCCCAAGAGAATGTTTTGTGAAGAGAAAATTGTGAGACAAGATTAGATAGGTGAAGTGAAGCATGTGCTTCTGCTTGAATTTGCAGAGCCTGAAATAAAGCTCTTGTACAGGTCTAATCTCTGTACAAACAGAGGTGACAGGGAAGTCAGTAAATGCTTATGCTCATGCCATTTATAAAAGACGGGTTCTATCTGCTTAGAAACGTCAAAAACCACAAGTCTGCTGGTAGAAGGAGTTAATCCAATAGGAAGAGTTGCAGTGCTCTTCCAGTCAACTGCCTAGATTTGAGATCTCAGGGGAAGCAGATACACACCTTTTTAAGGAATCATTTGGGTCAGTGAACATAAATAAACAAATAATCATTAACTTCCTAAGGATATAGCAAGAGAGAAGCAACTTTCTTGCTGCTGGGGAAGAGGAGGAATCTGGCAATAAATTGAGATACCTGCATGCAATGTCTCTGCTGTCTTACATTTTGAATCATGCCTGGGGCTCTTGTAGATCATATTATTTATGCTTAAAATGTGCCAGGAGCTAACGTGAAATGTAACAGATAGGGTCCAAATCTTTCTAAAGGTAGGTGACTCATACCACTCTTATGCTGACCTTGCACATTTCAGTAGGTGCATAAATTATTGACTTTCTACAGTGGCTGATTAATTGAATTATTGACTGCTTAATGCTGCTTACTTGTTAAGATACTGTTTTCATATTATTCCTGTTAAGAGGCTTTTAAAATACTTTTCATTTCAGCGAAATGGAGTGCAGCCCAAATGGCCTTGCTTATTTATGCTACATTTATTTCTGATCTCTGGAAAGGTGAGGTGCATGAGTCACAGTTCCTCCTCTCCTGCTCTGCAGTGGTGCAACAAACTGGAGTTAGAGGAACATAGGTTATGTACAGCACATGAAAGGGGTTTTCATAATCCCTAAGATTGCTCCCTAATGTTGGGGAGTCATTGAAGAATTTTTTTCTCCATTTCTATACATGGAGCAGTTTGTATAAGAAGGGAACTCCTCCCTTCTCACTCAGCATCTTTGGCAGGATCCTTGACTGATGGGCTCAGCTTCGAGAAGGTCTGAGTGAAAATTGGCAGAATAATGGTAAGAGCCAGAAGGAACTTTGAAAGGGCGGATTTCAGAGAAAAAAAGATACTTTTTTTTTGTGTGGTTTCTCTGAATTTCTCTATCACAAAAAGAAATGTTTTTGATCCTAATACTTGCATGATACAGAGACGTATGGCATGGAGTGGCTACATGAGTGAATGTATTTCTCTACTTTTTTTTTTACTGTTGACCTTCAGTTTTACACATCTCTTTCATGGTGTGGATTATCAAAATGAATGTCAGGAACTTTCCATAAAACCTTTATTTCTGTGACTGATTATTCATTCTTTCCTTTACAAAGAAGAGAAAGCTTTGAGGTGACCTAGTTGTGGCCTTCCAGTACTGAAGGGAGCCTGCAAGAAAGATAGAGAGAGACTTTACAAGAGCGTGTAGTGACAGGACAAAGGGGAATGGTTTTAGACTGAAAGAGAATAGGTTTAGGTTGGATATTAGGAAGAAATTCCTTACTCTAAGGGTGGTGAGACACTGGAACAGACTGCCTAGAGAAGCTGTGGCTGCACCATCCCTGGAAGTGTTCAAGACCGGGTTGGATGGGGCTCTGAGCAACCTGGTCTAGTGGAAGGTCATGTCATGGGGTCTCAAAATAGATGATCTTTAAGGTCCCATCCAACATAAAACATTTTATGATTCTAGGATTCCATGAAAAATGACTGATTATGTTACCACAGAAGATACCTATATTAATAACTCTTCTGCCCAGAAGTGTGAAAGAGAAATTAGGTCTAACCCATGACAGGGTTTACCAAATTTCTGTTGTTTGTGCTTAGAGAAGTAGAAAAGATTATTTTATGCTAATAAATCTTCTGTTAGAATTTGATCTTTGTCAATCTTTTTCAGTTTGTGGATTTAACTCTCTCTGGAGGATCAAGTCAGAAACACTATGTTTGATTTTTAAATTTAGCAATTCATCAGGCAAAATAAGAAGATAATAAGAAGAAAGAATGACTTTTGGATACCAGTGTTCAGACAGGCAGTAGAGCACAGGGGTGTAAGGACAGGGGGCTCAGCCCACTTCCTTGAGCAGACTGTAACAATAGCCATTTCTGTTGTGCCACTGTGAGGCTTGTTGCATGTCTTAGGTAAAAACCAGAATTCAGTTTATTATGTTTAAGTGAATGAAAACGTGGAGAACCAGCGGAATCACTTCCCCATTTGTAACATTTTTGTGAGTCTTAACTCTATGAAAGTTCCTGTTATTTTACCTTTTTAAGAACACAGGAGTTTTTGCTTTTTAAAATATTCTGGATTAAAGGCTTTCCAGAGAGCTGTAAAGCTTGTTTGACTGTTATTTGAAGTTTTTCAATGAACCTCAGTAGGAGCAGAATCAGACCTTTCAGATTACCAAATGTTTGTGATGGGAAAAGCTTAGAGAAATAATGTTCTTAGGATAAAAGGAGCAGGGAGAGTCCGTGATATTTTGTGCTGGAATTTCTATTACACAAAAATGTCAGAGGGCATGAAGTATTTGAAGAAGGAAAAGAAAGAAGTAAAATGTCAGGTAATACTGGATCTAAAAGCCAAATAGAAAGCATGTGTGATGTCAGGACACGTTTAAATCCTAAATTATTCTAGAGTTTTAGTGAATAGCCCTGTTAACATTCCTTATAGGGTAAGCAAATCTTCTTAGAAGTCACAAATCTCAGCTACTTTTAAAAAATTACTTTTTTTTTGACAGCTATTTTAACATATGGCTCTGCATAAAGGAGTCATTTTGAATATGTGCAATGTAATATTGGGATATACATTTTAAAAAAAGAGATGAGAGGACCCAGAAATATAATCTTCTTCTTGTAATCCTGTATTAATCCATTTTGTACTGCTAAAGTTTTCGTTTGAATGTGGAGCTCACAAAGATTCTGGCAGAAGCAAAAAAAAGAGAAAGAAAATGAAAAGTCTTCTGTATATAAATCCCCAGAGCTACACCTATAAAGAATTTTTGCAATCTGCGAAGAAAGGAATAGCCCCGGGAACTAATCTCCTACTGCATGGATTTCTCTCTTTTTGTCCTGACCTTGACTCTCCCACAGCCCCAGTGAGTGTGCTTCTGCCTCGTGATGCACTCGCTGCTGCTACTCCTCTCTCAGGGCATGCCTTTGCAGCACCGACTTGCTGTTTAACTAATCCCACACTGAGATCACTCAAACACTTAAAAGGGGTTTAGTTTCACTATCAGATAGATCTGCAGAGATAACAAATCAATTGATTTCACGGCACGTGATGAAAATGCTAATGTTTAATTATCAGTGCAGTTAGTGAACTTCAGGCTGTGGTCTGATCTAAGCAGAAAGTGGATCACACAGCATTTGATTGGAGCTGCAGCCCACCTTAAAAGCTAAGAATACCAAGAATATGTTTGCCTCTAGCATTTCTGTAAACACTGGCTTAAAGAAGGTTAGCAAGGGAGAAAAATCTGTTTTTCCTTCTGCATTTTGAACCAACAATTTCAGTATTAGAAATGGACCAGGTTTAAATCTCATAAAGTGATAAATCTGAGAAGCTGTTCCTAAGGGTAGGTAATATTCTAATTCTTATTTTCACAGCCTGTCTCTCCAGCTGTTATGGACTTTAATGCTAACTGCTGCTATTGCTATTATGTATACTCTTTTCATAAACAAACCATCTATTTATTTGACCAGAGAGTGAAAAACACATCTGGAAACTGAAGCACGTGAGTGGACACCTTGGTAAAAACAGGCAGTACAGCAGTCCTAAATTTGAAGCATTTATATATTTATTCTTGCATGTCTGACACCACTCATTCACATTTCTGGTTTTGCACAATTTTAGATTGCATCCATGATATTTCTTGAATTTTTTTTTTTTTTTTTTCTCTCAGGCATGGAAATAATTCTTTCCTCTCTGGTAAAGCAGGCCTATTTTAGTTCTTGGGACACTGTCTTGTCAGGGCAGCCTGCTGCTTTGAGTTTTGCTAAGGAGCTGTGTTCACAGACCTCACATTTCCTGTGTGCTTCTGACAACAGCTTCTCTCCATATCCTTTTTTATTGCTGTTCTATATTTGTTCAAGGGACAGAAGACTGCAGAGACATTCTGCTTGTACCAGCCAGTATCTTGTTGTATTTCTGGCTTCACAAATGACTTTTCTTCCAATGCTGGGTAATTTTGATCATCTCACAAACTGTCTTTATTTTGTTATACCATGATCCACTGGTGGTATTTGCCACAGTACCACACCAAATGTGACATCACATGCTGCCAAAAGCTTCAATTAAAAAGGAAATTTTATATCCAAAGCCACTTATTAAATGTGCAGATTTATGTATTATATTATTGTGCCTTTGCTGTTGCTGACAAGATTGCATTTAAATGATCTCTGTATTTGCTGATAATATTTTCATACTAATACTGGCTCCTCTTAATTTCTTAGCATCAGGTTTTATTGTTTGCTCAAGAGCACTGCTTCATATTATTCCCCAGGTTTCAAAAGTGAAGACTGTGGAAGATTTCTCAGCCACTACTTTTGTCCTACTTTCAGCCCTATTTTTTGATTTTCTGAGAGTGGGCACTACACACTCAGGGTTGATATTTTTAGGGCAATTTTTCTTGACGTTCATTTTAGAGTTTGGCAAACAATGCTGCATTTCCAAAATTATCCTTATCCTGCTTGCTGTTCATGGATTGAACCTTTTGTTAGGTTTTTTGAGTACCTTTCTGTGTTTGATATTTGCCCTTTATACTTCTTTCATTAGATGTTTTGTATTCTATGGTTTTCTTGGTTACTAGGATTTAGCTGACCCTATGAATTTAGAACTTCAATGAATAATTTAATCCTACTGTGAACTTTATATATATTAATAAGACTAAATATGCACATTATTTTCCAGAATTGAGTCAATGCTGATGCATAAAATAGAGATGAGGTGCATAGCTTGAATCATAAAAATCCTTCTAATCCTTGCTGCAACTTACTTGTGTAGAATCCACTGTATTTTTCTTTGCTTGTTGACTGAAAGTGCTGAATAAGAAAACAAAGTTTGGCTTTACAGCTACAACACTTTTTATGAACAGAACAGCGGGAGCATTTTCTCAGGTATCTAATTTTAGAAGGCCAGAAATTTCCAGCTGTGTTGATAGAGAATCTGTGATTCTTAGTGCAGTAATATTATGCCATTTTGATAACTGTATTTATAACTTTATTATTTCCAAGACTACATGACATGTTAGATGTAAACAAACAAACAAACAAAAAAGATAAATAAATCCTATAATATACTTCCCTACCCACCCTGTTGCTGAAGACAACTAGCTTATATATATCATTTGTACATAGCTCAGTTGGGTTTTAAAATAATTATTCTTTATAATTCCTAACAGAAGATTCCAGTATCATGAGGGAAAAAAAAGTAATATGTATTTTAAAAAGCTTGCTTTCATTTCATTTCATTTCGATTTATCTTTGTCCCAACAATGATTTTATTAAAACAGTGACTTCTCATAAAGGGGGAGATTTGAACAGATGGGCTTAATAAAGATTCTGCAGTATATCTGCCACAAATGGTTGAGCACTGCTACCAAAGTAGGACTAAGATATGACTGAGAATAAAGAACTTTCAGATTGTTTGAGCTCTCAGTGAAGGAATTTTAGATTAAAAAAACAAAGGTTGTGATGTAAATGAACATAATTCTAAGAAGACACATAATAGAACCTTTCTATAAAAGGAAAATCCACTTCCTACTAAATTAATAAAATTTCAGTGTGCTGCAATGGGAAAACAGCAAATCCTGCGTTGCTCTGGGGTTATTTTTGGTTTTGTTTAATTTATTGCCATTCCTAGTTGAGATATGTTTTCTCCTCTTTGGTGTAAAAAAATTTCAAAGAACACAGATGGTTTACATTGTCACCAAAAATAATGCTATTGAAGCTTTACATTTTCATAGGTATCCCTCTCACGAATCCTTGTGCAAGGTCAGAAGTTACTGTTATCATTCTTCCTCTGCTATAGACTTTTTTCTTCCCAATAATGCATGGAAAAATTTAAAATATTTACAACATCATGTTAGAAAGGACAAATCACTTCAAATATGTAGTTACTGAATAAAAGGTGTCACAATAAAGACCATATATATTTTTTTTTAAATTTCCACAGCATGCTAATTAGATCTAAACTGATTAAGTCCAAACTGTGCTGTTGCCTAAAACCTAGTGAAAGAGGAAATTCAGCTCATCTGCACATTTAAACATTAGTAGTCAGGGAATTAGACAAGAACCCTCATGTTCTTTTAGTCTCTATATTTTGATGAAGAGTTCACAGCCCAGGAGAATTGTAAAACAGTACTTCAACGTATCTCTGACTTGGCTTTGATAAAACTGAGTAGGGTTGTGGGTTTCTTTATGTTGAATTTTGAGACGTAACTTGAAGTGTTGTCTTCCAAAAAAACACCTATTTCCTCTGTATGCAAAAGCTTCTGTCATGGTCACACCTTGAAAATTCGTAACAAGGCTTTGCTTTATACAGAGAAAAAAGTTACTGCTGAAATTCTGAATACTTTGTGAATAACTTTGGAGCAGATCTTCCTTTTAGCTATTCCAGTACTTTTGTTTAGAAAACTCCTATTAAAGTATCTGGTTTGAAAAGTTTAATTTCTTTTTTTAATATATTCAGTATGAGTTCTGTTATTTCCTCAAATACAGATATTTCTTTAAATATTGAGTTTAAATCTTCTGTGATATGATAAGTGACTGCCTAGTCTCAGTTATCAAGATTAGTTTATATGGAGAAGAATGTTTATTGATGTATTGTCACTGTTTATTTTGTTTTACACAAATTTAAATCTAACAGATTTACAGCAACAGACCAATGCTGCTGCCTTATTCAAAACAGGTAGAAATGTAGGTACTCTCCTATTGCACTTTGTATTTACATGGAGTACAATGCACAAAACTTGTCAACTTTGCTACAGCAAAGCTTCACTTTTAGAAAAGTCTGTTTTGCCTTTATTTTTAAATTAAGGTACCTGCTGCCTACAAAAACTGAAAAGAGAACTGGAAATGAGTATTCTTGCTCTCTGACCTTATGTTTCATGCAGTTCTGTGAATCTTGAAGTGTGTTTGGGAGTATGGTCCCCTCCTCCCCTGTAGGAGTTTAGCTGATTTTTGGAGGCCATCTCACTGGAGGCGTGTTGTGAAGGAGCAATCAGAAGAAGCCCTAGCTGCAGCTCCTTCCACCTCTGCTTGGGGCAGTCACTAAGATCTGAGAGTCCTGTACTTGATCCCCATCTGAGCTAGTCTGTGGACAATGATGCTCCATCTGTACCCTATCTCATTCCTCCCTTGTCCCAGTCTTCATCCCAACCTGTCATCTTGGCTTTCTGGTTTGACCTTGGGCCTTTCTCCTGGCTGTGGACTTGATGGGTTTTCTGGACTCTTGTCTGATCCTGGTTACCATCACTGGGCCTGATCCAGACCCTAACTTACTGACTTGGTTTCCTGACTCCTTTTCAGGGAGGCTGCTGCCCGTGCCTGCCTTGTGATGCTCAACTCCTATCTTGCCTTCTATGGCAAGAACCTGCCCTTGCTGCTTCCTGACGGGGCTAAAGGGAGAGAATCACAGTACTCTCTAAACCCCATTATTTGTATTATTTTGGCTAAGTTTCTGCTCTTTGCTGCTGTCACCCAAGCACTGAATCTGTCCGCTTGTAAGTGACCTTGAAGCTGCATAAGCAAATACTCATGGGTACTTATGTTCTCCCTGTTCCCTGCTTCCCGTGTTTAAATCACTGCATCCATCATGCAAGTGCATGTCACCTCACACTAATGGTTATTTGATTAGCAGCAAATTGAAATTATCTGGATGAATTGTCAGTGGCAATGATTTAGGTATAGCTCAGTGTTAACACCAGGGTGAAACATAAGGGGAATGGAGCATCGGGGCTGCAGTGAGCTCTTGAAGAATGATCAGAATAAAGGATATGACCACTAGTCTCAGCTTCCCAGTACGTTTACTGGAATAAGGCAAAGACACAGTTTAACTGGACTGCTACCATTTTGGGATGCTGCATGCTTAATTTAAAAATGGTCATTAAGAATTAAACAGCTAGTCCAGTTGCAGTGACTCTCTTTGGAGGAGGCTTTATTATCTGAATTACTGTGCAGGAAAATGTGCAATTAAAAATGTAAATGTTCTTGTGCTCTTGATTTGAGTATTTCTAGTGAAGACACAATGCTGCTTATAAAGAAGTCAACAAGAAAAAAAGAAAATACTCTTATAAATAAAACATAGAGGAAGAAATAGCTTCATTCCTTCCAAGCTCAGATAGCCTATTCCATCAGACATTTAAAATAAGCAAATTTGAGACAGGAGATCTTTTAAGAAGACGACATATGTCTACTTTCTTGAGACATTAGATTTTAAATACTTTTTCTTTGCCATGAATATCTATGTGATATGTCTTCATAAAAGCTCTTTAAAACATTTATTGAATTCAAGGACAGGGAAATAATTTGTATTCCGTCTACAAGGTAGAGAGATTATATGTATTTATTTGCATAATACAGAAACATAAAAAACAAAGACCATATTCTGTCATAAACAAAATAGGATTGTACAGCCATTAGTAACGGGTGAATACAGGACCAAAGTATGTACAGGTACTTTATGGAAGAGAAATTATTACATGCTTGAGTGTAGCTGAATGGAATAATAAAAGGGAGTTCCTGCTAGGATTATACCTACAAATGGGTCTTTTTAGCTGTCAGCTTATGCTTAAAGAAAAAAAATAGAAAGAAAAAAAATCCAAAGAGGTTTACTCTGTGTGATTTCAAACACAACCGAATAGGAGTCAGGATTGTTTGTTCTGAGAAGTAGAAGGTTGGGGAAAAAGCAGGGTGCCCTTGAAACTTCATGTGGTCCCTGTGAAGACTGCCCACAAGTCCACACCCAAGTCCTACTAGCTCGTGTTGCCGAAGGCAGTTGGGTGAGCAGGGCAGAAAGCAGGGCAGCAAAAAGAATTTTAGGAGGAAAGTGAAAATTTAGAAACTTACTATGGCATTGATCAACAGAGAGATGATGTCTGATAACCCAGCATTACGAGCATGAATTTCAGCTAAGTAACAGAGCTGGTTTTGCTGGCACTGCAGATCACAGTCGTGACATGCACACAGAAAGTAAGAGTACTGAAAACAAGATTGAAAGATCTGTGTATTTGTTAACATTTCCAGTTACCACAGGATGAAGCATAAATATGTCTAAAAGATAAATGAAATTTATGTTAATAAAAACAATAACCAAGGGATGGAAAGTGCTTGTCAAATCTAGGAAAAATCAAGGAAGAAAGTGAAAACAGCAACAAGAGCTGTAGCAACCCAGATCTGAATTTACCTGGGAACCTTCAGAAATGTGAAGCAGTCTCCTTCTCTTTGTTTATGGTTACTGCACCCTCTCTCTTCAAACACCATCTCTCTGATTAAATCTGCTGCAAAATCCATGTTCCATGGTAAGTTCATGAGCCATAGTATATGGGATGCGAGTTAAATCATTCACAAAACTTACTTAACAAAGTCTCCCATTCAAAATGTTGAGACGAACACATTTCTGTTTTAAGGGTAGCACGGAAAATATCTGAGTGTAGTCTCTTTTGAAATCTGAAGACCAGTTAATACAGCCTGAAGACAGGTGTTAACATATCAATATGTCAACAATGTGATGAGTATAAACAGAATCAAATAGGTCAGAAAAGGTCCTGAAATTCAGAGAAGCTGTTGAAAAAAAAGTCTGAAGGAGCTTACTGTCTTATCCACATTCTTCCTAAACATTTGACTTTGTTAGGACAAGGGAGAAAGCATGGATTTCTGTTCATTTTTCAAGGTTTTATATTTATCTTAAAGTGAGCTATATAGGATTAAGCTAGTGATGAACATGTTGACCTGATCACAAACTATTTAGCTATAACTCTGTAAAAAGACTAGTCATAATTACGTTTAAAGCAACGAAGTAGATATATGTTATGTACTAATTACTTTAGTGTTTACTGAATACAACAGTCTCTGAAGCTGCTTAGGTTTTGAGAAAATTGTGAAGACAAGGATTGGGCAAACGAATTGCACAAAAGAAGGTTATATCATGTAAAAAAAAAATCTAATTCTTTTTCATGCAAAAAAAAAGCTTTGGTTATTCATAGGACTCTTCAAACAAATCATAAGTTTTTCAGGTAATGGGCCAGTGATCTCAAGTATTAAACACTGCTCTTTCTTCTTTCTTTGAGTTCTGAGATCTGTGTGCATGTATTCTCTGTACATGACTGTAGATGGAAAGAAAAAAGCTACATACATATAAGAACACACATACAAGGGTTGGTTTTTTTTGGTGAAGAGGTATTAGTAATTGCTTTTGCTAACCCTGTTTCTGTGATGAGGTCTGAGTAAAGTCCCATCTCATCAAAGGAAAGAAACTGAGAAGGAAAACTCACTTCTAAAGCTTGAGTGAGCAGTCATTTCCCTTTGAAGATTACTCAAGATAGAAAGTTTAGGTGCCAGTTATGGAAGACTTAATTATAATTGTAAATGAAGGGGGCAAATAGAATAGATCTTAGTATAAATGTCAATGCCTTCATAAATATATATATGTATCTGAATGCTTCCAGATAGATTACACCTGAAGAACTCACACAGCTAATACAGAAACAGTGACAACAGCTGAGCTAAAGGCAAAGTCATTAGTTTTTGTCAGACGGTCAGTAACATTCCTTTCCATACTTAATTTTTTTTTTTTGTGGGAAAACTTATGAGGTCTTTATTGGCCATGGGGAAGTGATGATACGTGGAGATTTAAAAGAGTTGATTTAGATTAATTTTTTCAAGGACTCACAAGAGCTTACAAGTTATATCTGTAGCAAAGGCTAACAAAGGTATCTGGTAATATAACAGAGTTCATTTCAGTGATTTTTTGGGTTTTTTTTCAGTTCTGCTCATTTTAAATATTACTGTGAGGTACTCAGGCAGACTTTCTTTTAGAAAGACTTTTAGAAAGAAAAGACATTTTCTTTTAGCAGGTGAGCTAGCTACTGTGTTCTTATTGATTTTTTTTTTTTTGGTGTTGGAGTTTGATTGACAGCCTTACCTATGAGTTCATTTGATTTTGAGAACTTGAAGCGACCACAGATTAACATAATTTAAACAGAATATTAAGCCTCAATATATGTGGTTAAATCAAAGTCTGGTCTTGATTTCAAGTATAGTATATTCATTCATGTATCAAATTGCAGGTAGATTTTGTTCTTGTTGGCAGAGTAAAGTTTATTTTACTATAAAATGACTTCATTTTATTATTTACATAACATGTAACCTTGCAAAAATAATGATTTATCAACAGAAATAACATATTATGTATCTCCCAGATAGGTTTGTTTTCTAATTAAATAAGGTCTGAGAAACAGATTTTGTTGGTAAAACTTTAGGATTTTGCTGTGAAATAGTAGAGATTCAAGTAAATATGCTTAAAATTTATGTTTTGCTAGCCATAATTTGGCAGCGTGGAGTAATTAAACTTGTAAACATTTATATAACCTTCTGAAGGAATTTAGTTACTCAATGTCAAGTATAGGGATAGTTGAACAAAAGTAATAATGGTCATTATTAGGTCAACGTTGATTTTGTTATTACTGACCTTGCTGTATGAGAAGATAAACATACTGAATAACTGTGTGTACTCAAACATGTGATCTCTTCCTTTTCCAGCAGTCCGCAGTAGTGGGGACCGTCTCTATCTGTGCATGTTTCTCTGTGTGTGTATATGTGAAAGAAAATTTCTTAAAATTTAAAATTTAGCTTTATAGTAAGAAATAGTTCTACCATTTCTTAAGCATCCTTGACTTCAAAAAGACTTCTTAAGGGTTTTCTAATATTAGATTCTCTGTTGGCATAAGATTTTACAAAGGTTTGGGGGTTTTTGGTGAAGTTTGATGACTCTTTGGATCTAAGGGACAAAAGTTTGAGGGAAACAAGGAGAAAGCTATATAATATTATAATATAATACCGCAATACTCTAATTAATATAATATTATGTGTATTATAATGTGACTCCCAAGGCAAAATAACTGGTCACATCTGGTCAGGAAGAGTCCAATCAATACTAAATGAAAACCAAAAATTATATTGATTTGTTAATATCTTCAAAATGTTAATCTTAGTTGCTCTTAGCAGTTATGTTCCACCAAAATGTGCAGATTAATCCTTATTCTGCTGTATGACAATACAGGTTATACACAAATATGCTGCAAAGGTACTTTAAAATATGGTTAAATGGTTATGAGTCTAAGACTGCAATGTATTTTTTCAATGCCTGAGATGTTATCGGTGTTAAATAGATAAATCAGTATAAAATCTCTGTATTCACCTTCCCACCTCTGACTACCCTGTGTTGTGCTGTGGACAACCCACACTCCTCTGTAGTGGAAAAAGTAGTCTTTGGATCTTCAACCTCATACATATCATGTATGGAGCTTCCTGTATTTACCTGACTAACAACCTGGACTTTGTGTTTTAAAATTTTAAAATAAATTCCTCATATATATTACTGAGAAATCTTTATTTCTTTTCTTTCTTGAACTGTGTTCCCATGTCACAGCCAGAGATCAATACAGTGTAATCGCAGAGCTTTGGAGCTGCTCCTGGCATTTTTTTCCTGTGAAGAGACTCACCTCATGTCTCTATTACTAGTAATGTCTCTTTTGCAGTATTGATGTACATATTGGCCTAGAGCTGTAGGCTTCAGAGTTATCTACCACTTACCCCTTGCCCTGATACCATCACAAACAACAACCGGTGATTTTAAACCTTTTGAAGAGATTGTAATTTAAGTATTAGAACTTGAAAACTGTAAGAAAGCTTTCCTTTTTATTGACCTCTCTATTTTTCCTTTACCCTGTAACAAATTTTGTAGGGGAAACCTTCTCAGTTACTTTTAGTTAGTATTAGCCTTGAAGTTTTAGGTCAGGGAAGATGATGGAGTGCATTAGAGACGTTACTTGTGTCTGAAGCTGTATCCTCAGAAGGAACAACAGCAGATATGAACCTTTGCCTATCACTAGAAATAGAATTATATATTGCATTTTCAGTGTATCACATTTGGAAATATAGAAACCTACCACTAATGAGTTATTTAAAGCATTACTTTTGCTGCCTTGTGAGCTCAGGCTAATGTTTTTGTTTGGATCTTAACTGGTTAAGGCAGGTTATAGCCAAACAAAATGAAAGACCTGGAGGGATTCCAAATGGATGGCATCAAAAAGTGATGATAAAAGCAAGCTCTTCCTACACACATCTAAGTTAAATTAAGGATTTTAGAAAAGAATGATGGCCAGTAATTTTCTCTTATTTTATTTAGCAAATTTCTCTTGCACTGAATTTTCTTTCTCAGTTTCAGACTGCAATCCTGTAGTTTACAACAACCTCTATTATTGCTTCATCTTTGTGTTCAATTCAATTTAGCCTCTCTGTCTTTTGATAGAGTTTTTGAAACAACCAGGGATAGTTTCTTGTCACAATGACATTTGAGGCCCCTGCAAGGGTCTCAGATTTACTGATGTCTTTTCTTTATGACTTCTGTGATTTTATGTTATTTCCTACACATCTAGAAATCCCCTAATCTTCACAAAGTTTTTCTGATCCATTGTACAATAGCCTATTTTATTGCTCAAAGTCTGAACTGAATGATGCAACATTTCTCTGCATGTGAGCAGAGGTTTCTGTGTCCTTATAGGAATAAAGGACAATTCACTTCTGAACCTGACTGATAGGGTTGCATCAATTAGTTAACTTGTTTATACCTGTTTCTGGTTAGATAAGGAATTCTAGCTGAAGTGATGAAGGTTTTTAGCCTCTGCATGTGAAGTAATTGATTGTTTCCCCTTTCATGAAGCTCACATCTCAGGTAGGGAACTAACCTGTTTCAATAGCTAAAAACTAAGACAAATGGAGAGTTCACAGGTCTGATCTGAGAGAACGGAGCTCTTTGGGGTTTTTTTATTCATTTAGTAAGATAGATTTCCAGATTAAAATAACTAGCCAGCAGCTAAAGGACTCTCAGAGTCAATTTACTTTGTAGCAATAGCAGAAACCTTCTCCTCAGAGTCCATTTTTAGTTCAGAAAATATGTTAACATGGAATTGTAAAGAATAAGACCTAGAGTTGATGTAACCTTGTTTTGCTCTAATGAAGTAGGAAAACAGATACTCTATGAGTCTGGAATCAGGACTGTTGGGCACATAGGAGCCTCTCTAGGGCTACATCTACCTTGGTGTTTTAAGTACCTTTGGAAAGTTTTCTAGATAAGACATATTTAAACCTGTTGTTCTAAATATTTTCCATATCCTCTGAAAAGATGCCCATGTATTTTCAGCTTGAAAATTTGATTTTTCAGTAGGATGATAAAAAGGTAACAAGAGAATAAAGACTTTCCTCTTCAGTGTCTGTATTAGAATTAAGCTGAGAGGGACAGCTCTCTTCCAAAGAGTATTGATTTTCTAAAAATTAAAAAGTACTTATGTCTTTATTCCTACTTATAGTTCACAAGCAATCTTCATCCTAAATTCCAAGTCCGTATCTATTGTGCTGATGGGCTCACCAGCAGTTTACCTCTCGGATTTTTAGGATGAATGCAGATGTGTTCCTTTGTGTTTGAAGAAAAAGCTGAAGAAACAGTGCCTGTGAAGTTTCTAAATGAACCATCCATGCACTTCTGGTCACATTTCTATGTGAAAACTGGTAGGCACAAGCCACTAAAAAAAATTCAGGGAGATTTGTCAGTTCCTAGTCCTGGCATTGCTACATTTAGAGTTGTAGACAAGTAGAGAAGCTTGGTTTGGAAGAGCTCTCTGGAGCTCTTCCTCGCCTGCTCCTTTGGCCTGCACAAAGTGGAGCTGTCCTCCAAGTCAGGGTGGGCACCACGGGCAGGGTATTGCCTGGCTGTGCTGGGAAGTCCTCAAAACAGAGGCTCCATGACCTTTTCCTCATGCCCTGCTCCCCACAAGGAGAAACTGCTGGCTCCTCTGCAGATGTGTTGGAAAGGGTTTTTTTTTCAGAGAAATTCTGAAGAAATATGACTCTAGATGCTTAAATATTAATATTTTATTTAGCATACCAGCACTTTGAGTTAACGAGATATCAAAAAAAAACCCCATTGTGTGTATATAAAGATATTCGTACTGATGTTTATCATCAGCAAGCACTGACAGAAATAGGTGTAGCAGGTAATATTTCAAGCCTGATTTATTACTAAAATTACCTTAGGACTTACTTTCTTGAATTTTGTAATACAAATGTTTAAGACACAGCTTTTTTGCTATATTAAAAGTTTGCAGATTACCGTCATTCACCTAGGATTTATTTGCTATAGTTTTAAGCTTATTTAAATTCTGATTTATAATGAAGACTCTTATACAAATCTAATGCAACACAAGAAATGTTTTTGAGTTCTACATGCTTATCATCTATGTCAGGAAAGAAGCTTGGTAAACAAAAATTGGTAAATAAAGTTATCTGCCAGACATATTTTTGATTAAACTTTTTCAGATCTGTCTTATCTGGTATTTTACTTCTGTTTGTTCACTCAGGATTTTTTTCCTAATAAATGCCTGCATGTGTTTTCCTTTATTACCAACTATGAAGATGGAAAGGAATAAAAATTGCTTGTTGACTGGCTTCAGTGAAAGGTCTCTTGATACAAACACACAAAAATATTTCTTCTAAATATGGGAGGTAACAGAAGGAAACGAGGATCTTTCTAGTCCATTTATTAAATGTTCTGTATTGCAAAATACATGTAATTTATTTTTTTATGAAAAGTTTTGTTGTTTGTGTTGTGTTTACACACAAAACAAGCCTTTGAAAATTATATGACTTTATTATTAAGGTCAGAAGAAAAACCAGATTGGAAGAGAGCTCAGGTAATTCATTTTACAATGGTGTTTCTTTAATGTATTACCTCTGTAATACCTCCAACCTTCCTGATTTTAAATCACTGCTCTATTCAGTTGATGAACTACAAAACACAAAACAGCACAACATGTTTTTAGTCATCAGAAATTCCCTCTTACGAGTAATCAAAATATAGCAGATATTTCTTAGGTCTCAGTGTCCATGAATTGTGCCTTTCTGCCTTCCACTGTTCTTGTTCTGGACTAAAGGATAGATTAAGGAGCCAGGATTTGGTGTTTAGTTTGCAAACTCAGCCCCCAATTTGTGTCTGTAGAGGGTGTACAACACTTCATTTCTTTGGTATACCTTTCTAGCTCTTGAAGGCAGAACTTAATACAGTAAGGACCTTCTCTTTATTTTATGTTTTTTTAATGTTTTCTGACTTTCAGTATATTAATCATTAAAAGTATTAAGCTGACTTTCTACAATGTCTGCAAGTTCCTGGTGATATAAAAGTGAAACTTTACTTTTCTCAAAGATCAAGGTATCTCCTTCAGAAGTGCATGAAAGTGAACACCTTTGACAAAGTTTTCAGTGGAAATAAAAAAAAAAATGGCTAAAATAAAAAACAAAACCCATCAGCTGTTCAGAGAAAAACTTCATGTGATATAATTTGAAGAAGCGCCAAGTGAGTGAGGGGAGTGAATTTCAGAAAAGGTTTAATCTTGTCACGAACATAAGCAGTATTTACACATCTCGTCTTACAAAGAGCAGTACAGATTTTGCGTCATCGTCCTGAAAGGTCGTAGAGGCAGAGTTTATGCCTTTTGTGGAAAACTCTTTCCAACTGCCTTGAAAAAATGTGTCCATCAGACTGAACTTCTCTATACCTCATTATTATTATTTATTTACTGTTCAATAACTTTTTCAAACACAAACAATTGTGAGATTTACGCTTATTGGTCTCTTCTTGTTGAAAAATAGATAAAAATCCTAGTTATTAAAAGATTAATTGAGTTTTGGAGATTGAAGGAAGGTCTTCCTAACACTCATAGTTATCATTCTAAACAGTATAAATAAGCAATTCTCACTGAAATGGTACAGAATTTAATTATTCAAATCAGGGTTGACTTAATGTGACAAATTCTTCTACTAACAATATGTTAAACTGATAATGACTTTGTTGTTTTCATAAGGCAATATGTAATATAAGAATAGACTGTTCTTGTAGGTGATAGGAATAGTAGCAAAAACAGGCTTCTGTTGATTTCTGAGGCACTTGAAAAATCTCTCTACCTGTATTTGATTCCTCTCCAAATTCACCAGCTGCTAATATGAATTCTCAGAGCACTGAATCAGCGACTATTTTATAAAACAGTTAGAGAGTAATTGATATGTTTTTTAGTAATTTGCACATCGATTGCCCGTAGAAGAAAAATACCACTTGTAGGCCTTGTAGCATTTCAAGTATGGTTGTGGCAGTTCCAAACAGTAAAAAGAGAAGGGTGTACACATCTAATTTTCATCCTTTGAGTATTAATTCTCCCTTGAGCTCATATGGATTCAGGAGGAAGAGATTAATTTCTCTAGAAAGGAAATTGAAAGCCGTTATCTTGCCATTATCTTCTATAGGAATTTGCTCTTCTTTTCTGCCACTGTCTAGTAATGTTACAGCATTTCCGTTTCTCAGAAGAAAACTGCTTGAGTGTAGGTATGGGTAACCATAAAGAATCTGAAGTCTCACGAGGTCATTGCCAGCTTAGTAGAAAATTTGATTGCAAATAAGAATTTGACCTCAAAATACAGTTCTAATAGTTAAAATTCTGACAGGTGAGAAACTTAATATCCATAAAAAAATAAACTTGAGTTTTCTGTCTCAATGTGCCTAAACAACCATTCTGAGGAGACATTCTCTCCATCTTAAGTAATCTGTCCATTGTGGTGAAATCATAGGAGATAAATCTAAATCCACAGGGCTTAACATGCAGTAGCATGATGCTGATTCATTCATATGGCGTATCAAAACCTGGTTTCATTTGGAGATAAAAATTCAACCCTGAAAATACTTCCTCCATTTCTCCTCCTAGTTTAGTTTTTGTTGCATTTACCTTGTGAAAACTCCTGGTTTAGACCTTTCCCAGTGGTATGTTATCCTGATGTTTCACATACAGCATTACTAACATTCACCCATAGGAAACAGGAAAATGTTTCTCAATTTTCATTTATTCTGTTTTATGGTACAAACTACATCACAAAATACATCAGAATTAGTAAAAGTAAAATTTAAAAGTATTTTATATTCATAATTTCAGCTGAAACTACTTGGTCAGCTTTGACACAAATTTGGAAGTACTTTTCCATGACCTTTAAGTTCAGGTCTGTGAACTATGTTCTGCATCTGTCAGTCAAGGATGTCACTTGACAGTTGGAGTTAACCTTGGCAACAAAATGGTCAGCCTGGAAAACGGTTTAAACCTGCCTGAGTGTACTCTTGTTGCTCTTCTTGCTGCCTCTGCATCTCTGTAATTCGAGTTAAGCTCCAAGGAATTGTAATTGTGACCCAGGTTGGCATCAAATGACACTCAGACGCTCGTTTGAGCCCGTGGTCCTGCAGTCTTGACTTAATACAGCTTGGGACCCTCACTCTGGCCATGGGGTGGTGGTCAGGATTAAGTTCAGGATTATGTCTGCACCATACGGACAGACATAGGAAAGGAAAAGCAGCACATGGTGCCTCCTATCCTCTTCCTCATTCTTTTGAATTAAGATATAGAGTTTCTTGCAGCCTCAAGGCAGGAGAAAAGGAGCTAAGGGCCCACTCTGCTCTATTTGACATCAGTTATTCAGTGCATGGGAGGAGGGATACCTGGGATCTAGCTCTAGAGGGACGACTCATAGTTTATAACACTGACGATAGTCTGCCTGCCAGACAGCACTTCCATCCAAGGGTGTGCATGTACACGTTCACTTGAGAGAAGAGTGGTTACATGCAGAAAGGTTTGAATGTAGGACAACACAGGTGTTGGACTCCTGATGAATACACAAAAGGGTTCAATGATTCAACTGCAGCAAAATTTAGGAGTTTAGCTTTACAAATGTATCTGAATATACAGACATCCTGAGGCCTAAGAAAGACACAATTATATATGGGGATTTAGTGTTTTGTATAGTTGAGATGAGTTGTCTGTTACCCAACAGAAGGAGATGTGGACTTTCTAAACAGGTAATCAGAGGATTTAGGCATTTGCTGAACAACTAATTTGAATCATCTGTACTTTTATCATCCATATTTACAGATGGAAGGGTATGGTACAGGAACTGTATTATCCAGCATGACCAGTGAGTCTTCTTATTAACCTGGAATTTTAAGATACCACAGAGTAAGTATTTATAGCTGTAAAAAGGCATGTCCTTCAAACACAACTAATGTTTGTTTACTTTGTTTTAAAGTGCTGGATTTATTGTTACTACTAAAGCCAATTTCATTATCTCTACCAATAAAGGTCATTGATTATAATAAGTTGCCTTTTTCCTTCCTCAGCAATAAGCACTGGGCTGTTTATTAGAAGGGATAAACAGTATTAGGATAAATATTTTTGTCAGAAGTTTTGCACAGATAATACATAACTTCGTGTCCATCAGCTTATTGATGGCAGAGGTGTAGTGCCACTGTTTTAGTGGCATTGCCACAAAGAAGCAGGCTAGAAGCAGTAGAATAGTGTCCATTCTGCTGCCTCTCTTTCTAATCCTTATGAGCTACACCATGTGATGACTTCATTAAGAAATTCAACACGGGTCATGCAGACAAAAGTCTTGTTCTTTACAATTCCCTTGGCTTTTCCCAGGCCACTCTCCCTCCTGCTCCACCTTGTGGCAAGGATTCTTGGCATAAGCTTCTATGTAATCACGGTTGAATAATTAAGAGAAGTCATAGTTGTGGGGTCTCCTAGAAGGGTTTTACTAATGGTCAAACTATGATCAGAGGTTAATTACTCAATGACTGAATGAAAGTCAAATGGCAATCAAATGATGATTATGGAATAATTGATTTTTAGTCAAAAAATGATTTAACAATGATCTGGCAATTATTTAAATTATGATTTAGGCAGTAACTAGATCATGATGTAGACAATGATTTGGACAGCTGTCAAACTACTCCTTCCTACACTTCTAATAATTAAATTTATCTCTGGCTCTATATAAGTGTCAGTAGCATACAATCTACCTTTGGGCCTAATGCAAAATGTCACTTACTTCATTATAGGTATCAGATGCCAGGTAAGGGGTCTCTCAATCTCGAGGGGTAACCTTGAGAGGAGTCCCTCATCAAGGGGCAGTTCACCAGCGAGCAGCCTGCTGCCGCACGGGAGAGCCTGATGGGCTCAGAAAGGCTACAGGTTTTGTAGCACAAAAGTGATTGACTGGTAGTCAGCCTTCCCACTTCGGTGTGTGTGCCGGGGTACAGCTGTAGCAGTTTTAGCTCCGTGTAGTCCCAGCTTGAGTTCATATTGTTGGCTGCTGATAAGACACAACTTAAATTCCGTAGTTCCTGAGAAGAGGCAGGCTGGCACAGATCTCACGTTTTGCACAGCAGGGTTGATTTCAGTCAGGACTGCTTGTCAGTGAGGACCGGGTACTTGCTCAGAGTGGGTGCATCTGTCACAGTCGTCATGTAATTAGAGACCCTGTAAAAGGGCTCACTCAAGGTGCCAAAGAAAATCTGATTTACTGAAGTATTAGCTATGTATCCTTAGGGTTATTTTATATAACATTTATAAATTTTATGTATAATTTATCATTTATATCATTTATGAACCCAGTAACAAGAGAAGTTTGTGCTTCTGAAATAGCTAATTTTGTTTATTACCACTGTCAACTGTTATGCAGAGGCTTTTAGTACATCATAACTGTAACAGTACAATATTTACTTTATAGTTGATTATAGGTGTGGTAAATCTACAGGGATGAAGTTGGCCTCAGTGCACGTGAACATGACATTACTGACGTATAAAGCTGCATTATTGACTTGAGTAGAGTTTCACTCTCTTATTACTGCATCTGACTATTGCTACATCTGTAGTATATGTATGGGCTAACATTGTTATATCAGTGTAATTTCATTTAGAAATGCAATGCTCTAGTCATTTGCCCCTTTAAAATGATCACCACAGAACATTTCTCCAATTAAACTTTGCTTTAGACAATAATGTGCTTTACTGTACTGGAAATAAAATTTAAAGTTTAATTAATAAATAATTTTGAAGTTAAGCTTCTTTATATTCAAGTTTGTTTTTGTTTATAAAACAAAATAAAAAAGTAGAAGATGAAAATCATTACTGCAATATTCATTAATTTTATAGAGTGGCCTTTTAATATTGAGATTATGTGTATAATATATATCCTATTATATAAGGTGCATCCCTATTAGAGTGGTGTATTCTTATCTATAATAAATGCTATGCAAAAGCTTAATGTAGCAAAATATTTGGTTATTTTGAAAAGTTTCTCCATAAGCTGTTAACTGCACATACTCCCCAAGATACCACCATTAACTACATTGCTCTTAGAAAACCTTCACAAATGATACCTATAAAGAGTATAGGATTTGTTTTGAAGTTCTTAAAGTTTTTCACAGGTAGTAGAATGTAATCTCAATTAAGACTTTATTGCTCATATTCACCTGGTCCTTTTTTTTTAAAAAAGAAAGTATATTTTTGTTTCCCAGGAAAAAAAACAAACAAACAAACTTGCTGTCAAATAACATTACATGGGACAGCTCATCTGAAGTTTCTGGTGGAGTATATTCTTTCATCCTTTGAGCACTGACTTCAAAATAAATGTTCTGTGAGCTCTATTTCCTTGTTTCCATCTAGTTTTCACTTCTGGTTCTGATCAGAAACTGGAATTATATCTCTTGGAATTTGCAAGTTATTGGAACGGTTCTACTATATGGACAAGCTGATCAAAAAGGTGGCCAAATATGCTCTTTTATAGGTTTGTCTTATTTTAGAGGTATTTCTTAGCAAGCAGCTTTGCAAGAGAAAACAAGCTAAAAAGAAATTGTCAAACACTGCAGGTTTTCTTCCTAGCAATTTCTTCACTGTGGGCAATAATAATGCCAAGAACAAAGAAGTGACATAATTTTTTAAATAGGAAATGCATTAGGGATGGTTCCCTTTGGCTTTTTTTCCTTTGTAACATTTATCTTCCGCATATATATTTTTAAAACAAACAGCAAACAACCAGCATTTCCTGAAATCATAACCCCAGGAGGATGTGAAGCAGTGATACAGTAAATTTTGTCTTGTATGATTGTTTCCATGCAGAGAAAAAAGGTTTCCTCTAAGCAAACAGTGAAAGGCTTTCCAATGAAAATTATCTTTAGAAGCCTTCTAAAGTAAAAAGATGTCTAGAAAATATGGGAAGACTGAAGTAAAATTATTCAGATGTCTTTTCTGATACTAAGGTGGTCATTATTTTGGAGTCATTGCCTCATTTGCAAAGTAATCTAATTTATTTCTGGTTTAGCCAATAATGTTTTCTTTTTTAGTGTGCCAAAGATTTGCTGAAGACCACAAAAAAACCCCATGCATAGTTTTATTTCTGCCTATAAAATCTATTATATCAGTATGAAATAATGCAAAGACATCAGATTGGTGCCAGATTGTCTATAGTAAATCTATTTGCATTTTTTATTTCTGATCTTAACAATGTATTTAATGATACCTCAATTTTTAGTGACGCCTGTCATGTTTTGAGGCTTTTAGTTGCCTGAATCTCCTTTACACTTACGATGCTATTTTTTCTGTGTCTGCTACTAGAATATCACTCCCTATTGAACAGGTATGCTTAAAATGTTTGCTGGAGATTTTTGTCATTTAATGTGCCAGTTTTTCCAGGGCTCTGGAGATTGTCTTTTTTAGACTTATTTTCATTATCTTCCTTTAATTTTCCCAAGCTAAGCACTTTCAGTTTTGATTCCAGTTTGGATATGAAAATTCACATACCTAGGTTTCTGTACTCTGCCTTTGCTCTAGCATTAAATCCTGTTGTTCAGAGAAAAAAAAAAAAATTGATTTTAGGGTCATATGTAGAGATCTCTCATCTCTAATGTATCAATCTCACAAAACAATTCATCTCTAGGTCTTATATTTGTTTAAAAAAATCAGAAGGCTTTGCAAGAAAGAAAAAATACAAAGAGAAAATCTTGTTCTAGGAGTTCAACCTCCATTTTGACAGACGCCATTCTTATTTGAACACAATTTTTATTAATTTATAAAATACGTCTTTCCCCATTTCATATAAGCTCTCTGTTATGAAGTTGTGATTCATACATCTTACATATTCTTCAAATCTTTTCCTTCCCCTTTTCCTCACTACCCGAATTTTATTCAGATTTCCTGATTTTAACTTAAAGATGTTAGAAACCTATTCCACATTCAGTGAACATGAAATATATCTAGTTTGCCTCTTTCAGTGCTAAATGTTTGCTGTTTGGAAACTTTAAACCTTATGCAGATTTAGTTTTGATGCCTTTCAATCACAAGTTTTTGAGACTATGTGTCAGGATTTTAAGGGATGGTTCACTTTCCATATACTTGGGATAATAAAATTCTTCTGGTACAACGTGTGGACCTCTGTTTGTGTTAGAAATCACACAAGTAATTGAGCTTTCAGTTTATCCTGCCATCCTTTCCTTCCTCATGTCTACCCTTCTCCCACCTCCATGGAGTATGAGCAGCTTGAACAGATCCAGTGGTTGACTGGAGCAAAAACGAGACAAGGCCCTGTTCTTTGTTATCTCTTTCCTCAATATCTTAAATCTAAAATCATTTGTCTCTACCTAGTAGATAAGATAATTGCCTTGTCTTTTTTTAAATTTTTTTTTATTAAGTCACAAACATCCAAATATTTCCTAGTTACAAATGTAGAGAAAACAGTTCAAAAGATTTAGAGAAGAGAAAGAATTAAACAAATAAATACTAGGATATCCATTTCTGGATAGGAAAAGTGGAGACAAATGCATTGAAAATATGCATTTTAATATGCATATTTAAAAAGTGGAGAGAAATGCATTGTAATAACAGAATGAGGGGACAAAAATTAAAAAAAAACCCCTGTACTTGGTTCCTCAGGAATCCTAGAACATCATTTGTTGAGGGAAATTCAGACAAAACTGTTGTGTAAAACACAATAAACACATATTAGTGCTGATTTAAAGTGTATCACAGATGCTTGCAATCTTGAAGACAGGCCTTATTTTTTTGTGCAAAATTCAAAAAGTGCTTTAATAAGGACTGTTACATTCTACATCCTAACTGTAACACCTGGATGGAGTTTAACAAGAGTATTGTACAGAGTTTCTTTTCTTTGCTCTTAAGCACAGCAATAATGCATGCGATGACTTTTATCCTGCAGATATAAATGGAACAAGCTAAGCAAGCAGGCCATGGTTTTTTTTATTTATAGCTTAGTCATATGGCAGTTTTCCATCAAAATTCTGTGTATGCCGGTCACATACAAATCTCAGCTGAATTCTGCAAAACAATCAAACACACAAACAAACCACCAAAAACCCCAAAGCTCATTAACAATGGTTACGAAGCAACAGAGACATCATTACTAGGCACTGTAGAAATACGTCTTGGACACAACTACAGTGTGCTATTCAAATGGAATATAACAAAATTAGGAAAAGAAGTTATTTAATTAAAAAGCAGCGTAACTTCTATTCTGGTAACATTTTTCCACCAGTGACAAGGGCTGAGATTTTCTGCTGACACTGCATATGAACAGAGCTCCACTTTAGTTTTACACTTAACTTCCAGAGTGATTTCTTACAGTCTTCCATAAATGATTCATAGGATTTTTGAAAATCCAAAGATGCCATAATAAAATATTCAGTAACCAAGGATCTCCTAAATGAATTATCACAGTTTATAGCTTTCAAAAATTAAAAGAAAACAAAAATGAAAAAAAAATAAAAAGGTGTGCACTCCCCATGTACTGTGCAGGCTTCTGTTTATTTTTCTGAAGTCAGAAACTTCTAACAAGACTTGTAAGGCCATAGAAAAAATATTACCATGATTTAATAATTATTTGATCTGTACTACCTGTGGGAGTTTTGTTGTTGTTGTTGTTTGTTTGTTTGTGGTTTTTGTTTGGTTTGGGTTGTGTTGGGGTTTTTTTAAACAACTTACAATAACACCTTTTTTGGGAGGAAAAGGAAAAAAAAACCTCTGCTGAATGGTGCCCTGTGTGGGAGGACTGTACAATACCCACTTAAGTAGTTTTGACATTAGATGTTTTATTCTTTCTGGCATTTAGGCCCAGGGACTTAGAGGAGCACAGTAGTTTAATGTATGTCTTTATGCATAGCAGCATAACTAATTTAATTACAAGACATGCTACACTGTAATCTTTTGGGGTGATGTGGGTGTGTTTCACACATTGCAGGCATTAATGGGACACAGCTCATAATAAAAAGAAAACCTGATGTCAACAGAAAGGTAGAATTCCTGTTTACTAACATTAGGTTGCCAGTTGTTGCCTAAAAGTACTTTTGTCTCTGCAGAAAAGTAGACATTTTAGTGCCAGATTCTATTTTATCTGTCTACTTTATTATGAGGTGAATCATGTCTAAAGAGTTCAATGTCTTGTTGGAGAACCTCATCAGACAGCTCAGATGTATTCATACATATTTTGTCAGATCAAATTTTAAGGAGAACAGACAGACAAACGTGAATTGACTGAGTTTGTGTTGAAGTTATTATTACTTATGGAGGAATGCTAGGGGAGGAGAGTGGGAGGTGGTGGACAGCAGTAACACAACCTGTAAGTGGAATTTTAGTGTTGCATAAAAGGATTTAACAAAAGTAGCCCTCACAAGCCAACACAGAAAAATAATATGACAATTTTCGTAAGCTAGCATTCAGCAGACACTGAGAGACCCTTCAAAGGCAGAGACCATAGAGGCCCTGAGTGAAATAGGGGTCTGTTTTTGAGTGAAGAAAGTTCACTGTTAACCTTCACAAAGAAGGAGATGTGCATCAGAGCCCTAGACACCTGAGGAAAACAAAGACATCATCATATGTAGTGAAAGTTAATGCTCTACTCAACCAGGACTGCTGAGCATGGCGCGCAATCTTTTTCTGTTACTTGGAGGAGCAGATACTACTTATCCCAACAGACCTTTTGTGCGGGTGAACTCTCATGTTGCCTTGGTTGGAGGCAATTGTAGGCTTTGTAACCCCAGAGGCTACAACTCTTAGACGTCTGGGTTTACTTAGCCTTTGAAGGAAAACTGGCTGTTGCTACTTTCTGACACTGTAGCTGCCTGTCAGAGGTTTGACTGAAGCTGTTTCTTTACTTTGGTAACAGGAACTGTGTTGCTGAGATGAGGTGTGTTTCTGGAGAGCATCATTGATCAAGGAAAAAGTTAAAATGCAAAGATGTTATTAAAGTTACTACAGTTTAAGTTGTTGCAATTTTCCATCTTTTCTTGCTGTTCTTTCCCTCTGATGCACATGAAAAAATACATTTGCAAAATCTCTGATAGAGGTTAGAGAAAGTGCCATTCACAGGAGCTGGTAGGAAAAATTTGAAAGAGAAATAATCAAATATTTGAATCTGGAAGAGTGAAAATTACACTGTGTCCCATTGACCATGTGGCAACAAGCAATTTGCAGAGTACAGACTCTTTTTCACAACAGATTTCAAAATTCCTCTTAGTTCCAGATGAGAGTGAAAATAGAATGTTTTAAGTTCACTACAATTGTGGTTTAATCTCTGCTGGCAGCTGAGCGCCATGCAGCTTCTCACTCACTCTCTTCTACTGAGATGGGGGAAAGAATCAGAGGGTAGAAGGCAGAAAACTTGTGGGTTGAGATAAAGACATTTTAACAGGGAAAGCAATAGCTCTGCACGCAAGCTAAGCAAAACAAGGAATTAATTCACTGCTTCCCATGGAGTGCTGGTTTTTGCTGGGGTAGAGTTCATTTTCTTCACAGTGGCTGGTGTGGGGCTGTGTTTTGGATTTGTGCTGAACACAGGGTTGATAATACAGAGATGTTTTTGTTATTGCTGGGCAGGGCTTACACAGAGCCAAGGCCTTTCCGGCTTTTCCTACTGCCACACTGGTGAGGAAGTTGGGAGTGTGTAGGAGGTTGGGAGGAGACACTGCCAGGACAGGTGACCCAAACTGACCAAAGGGATATTCCAGACCATGTGACATCATGCTCAGTATATAAAGTGGGAGGAAGAAGGAAGTAGGTGAGAATGTTTGGAATGGTGGTGTTTGTCTTCCCAAGCAATGGTTACATGTTATGGGGCCCTGTTTTCCTGGAGATTGTTGATATTGTTAGTTAAAAACCCTAATAACTCTTGGCCATAATCCATTTAATTTTAGTGTTTCTACTTCTGCCAGGTGAATTACCAATGTTATCCTTTCTCAGACACATATCCATAAGTTTTTCTCTTGTTATTGTGTTTTTCCTTTAAATGAATAGGATAATACTTCTATTTGCCATTTTCTTTATATGGTGCTACTTTTTACTAATCACAAGAAAACTGATCTTTTGGTTTAAGATAGGTATTATTATTATTATGCTACTCAGATATTAAGATGACCACATTGACAACTTTTAAAAATGGCCCATTAAACCTGTACCTCGATTGACAGACATGAACTTTCCCCTCTGGTTTTTTGACCACAGAAATTTCATGGATAGCTGAGTCCCAAGGAAAGACATATTTTAGTCAACTTCAGCAGATTGTATGGACATATGTGGGATAGGTGGAATCTAGCTCTGCTTGGCAAAGTAGTAAAGCTTTCACTCTTCCACAGAGGAAATGATACATTTTAACAGCTAATACCATTAAAAACAGAATTTTAGTTCTCACTGGATACAGAGATAGTCTGAAGAATGACATTACATATCTTTGGCATCTAAGCACTGTTCCATTACCTTTGATTTTATGCCGTGAATACTTAAAATGTCCATTCAAATGACAGTGTAACACAATTTAATGAATGTCAAATGCATCCTTTCCCAGTATAGTTAATGTTATAGACAGTAGGTCTAAAGTACTGTAGTCCATATAAAAGTGATTTGTTCAACATGAAATAGAGTAATTTGCATTTAAATGCAGTGTAATAAAAAAACTTACCAACTGGATTCTGCATTCAGTTGCATGTATGAGAAATCTTTCTGGAACTTCAGTGAACTCATGCAAGTACGTTAGTGGAAGTATCAATGGCCATCAGGTCATTAGTGTTCAGACTTTTCTTAAAATGCAGTTTTTGGAGAATAAATCATGTAATTAAAAAAAAACAAAACAAAACACTTCCTAGTGACAATGGACTTTAAAATTTTATATCAGCTGAAATCTCTGGCCCTTTTTATGTTTAGAGTTTGCATTCTGAAGTCATGTCATTGCCAACCACTTCATAAACTCTAGAAATGTTAAACGTTTTCAAAATATCAAAAGCTCTTCTTATTAGCAGCAATGAAATTTCAAAAATGAGCTTCAGAGATGCAATCAACTGTTTTCAAAATCTTTGCTAATTGGAAGGATTTTCCCCAGGATTATGCCAGAGACATTGTTAATATGACATCTGTTAAAAACATATTTAGAAATCATTCAAACATTTCCTAACATTTTCAATGTTTATATCTTTAAAAAATTAATCATCAACCTAAACTTTAAAAATAAAGAGATTTAACCCTACTGTTATGTTCAGGAGAAATGAAGTCTGAAATCAATATTCAAAGAACTATCATAGCTACCACTCAACGGATGATAAAAATGTAAATGTATTTTAATGTACAGTAGCAAGCTAACTTTCATGTTTGAAGAGCTGTTTTTCCTGCATCAGGTAGGAAGCAGGACACAGATACACTGAATGGTGTAAGCATCCTACTTCTTTATGTTTATATTTAAAGAAATACTGCTATTTCTTTCTTCCTTCTTCAGTGTAACTCTGACAGACTTCATCATGAACTAAAAAAAAAAAGAAAAAATTAGAGGATTGCACGGGATGCTTTCTGCCTCAAGAACTGCTGTTCAACAAACTTTAATATACTTCAGAAAAAACTTGAGAATGTTTGGGAATGCCCCTAAGAGCATGCAATTTTTTTTTTTTAACATTTATTTTTAAATTATATGGGTAAACAGTTTCCTTTGCCATTACACTTTTTCACACTGTAGGTACTTAGTAATTTGAGGAAGGACAAAACACAAGCAAGTTAATTAACTTTCAGAGTCCTCAATAAAAAGAAGTCAACCAGAAAACCCACAAAACATCTGGTATATAAAATCTGATTTCATAGAACCTTCCTTACTATTTAAATGACACATTTGTTGTGTCATTTATGTGTTTAAATATGTTCCTGATACAGAATACATGCTTTGATGTTTAAGATTAATTTGTAGTTTCAAATATTTTGTGTAGGGATGGCAAAACCAACTTCTAGCCTTGGTTTCTATAAGTAAACAGCGAAGGTCACGTATAGAATAGGCTTGTGTTTAACAAGCCCTCCTCCATATGGAAATTCATGCCTAGTATTTATATTCCTCTTAAATTCTCCACACTAATTATAGTGTCCATTAAATCTGGGTTTAACTTGTGCTTCCAAAATATTTTTTTCTTTTTTTTTTCTTTCTAAAATTAAACTTAAGAGCTATGACTACATGCACTTCTACACCTAGAATATTTTTAACTCTCTTGGTGAAAAGAAACCTGAGAGGTTTTTTTCTTTTGACTGTAATATGCAGCAGAAATCAGGTTCATTTCACAATATTTATTAGAGCGCTGGCTTTACTTGAGAGTGAAGATAGTATCACAGAGCAAGTAGATTTACTATCTACCTAGATTTATTACTGTACAAGTACCTATTTACTCACCCTCTTTTTTAGTACTGGCAGAAAAGAAATTGTTTCACTGTGCTCCTCTCTGTAGAAGTCTCTGTCTCTTATCAAGTTGTATACAAGAATGAAGATGTTACAATTAGTGAATTAGTTATATTAAGTATTGAAAATAAATTCAGACAAGATTTAATTTACAAATTCAAAAAGCAGGAAGGGGTTGCAATTTTTAAAAGGCAAGTAAAATAAAGCTGTATAAATTGATTTAAAACACTATAAAATATAGATATTTTCTCATCTTTCTTCTCATTTTTAATTGCTATCACGTTTCATAATAGTTGTCCTCTCTCTTCATTACCGCAGATGGGATGCTCAACAATTTATCAAATTATATCTTGCTGACTTTTCTCTTTTTTTTTGGCAGGTAGTTTGAAATATTTCACCACACACGAACCTTTTCCTTTTATCACTGAGGTTGGAAAAGACCTCCAAGATCATCGAATTCAACCATTGGCCCAACACCACCATGCCAACTAAACCATGGCACCAAGTGCCACATCCAGTTCTTTAACACTTCCAAGGATGGTGACTCCACCACTACCCTGGGCAACCCATTCCAATGCTTAGCCACACATTCAGTAGAGAAATCCTTCCTGATGTCCAGCTTGAACCTCTTCTAGTGCAACTTGACTCTAAGCCCTCTCATTCTGTCACTGGTTACCTGGGAGAAGAGGCTGAATCCCATCTGGCTACAACCTCCTTGCAGGCAGTTGTAGAAAATGCTAAGGTTACCCATGAGCCTCCTTTTCTCCAGGCTAAACAACTCCAGCTCCCTCAGCTGCTCTGCATCAGACTTGCGCTCCAGACTCTTCACCAGTTCCATTGCCCTTCTGTGGACACACTCCAGTGCCTCACTGTCCTCCCTGAACTGGGGGGCCCAGAACTGGACACAGAACTCGAGATCTGGTCTCACCAGTGCTGAGTACAGAGGAAGGATCATTTCTCTAGTCCTGCTGGCCACAGAGTTGCTGATACAGGCCAGGATGCCATTGGCCTTCTTGGCCACCTGCCCACATACTGGCTCATGTTCTGCCACTGTCGACCAGCAACCTCAGGTCCTTTTCCACTGGGCAGTTTTCCAGCCACTTTTCCCCCAGTCGGTAGCACTGCCTGGGATTGTTCCGATCCAAGTGCAGGACAAAGCATTTGGCTTTGTTGAGCCTCATACTATTGTTCTCAGCCCATGAATGCAGCCCGTCCAGATCCCTCTACAGAACCTTCCTACCCTCCAGCAGATCAACACTCCCACCCAACTGTTGTCTGCAAACTGACTGAGAGTGCACTCAATCCCCTCAGCCACATCATCGATAGAGATATTAAGCAGGACTGGCCCAAATCCTGAGCCCTGAGGAATGCCGCTAGTGATCAGCTACACTCGATGTAGCACCACCACTCTCTGGTTCTGGCCACCGCAGAAGTTTTCTTCCCCTTTCCTTTGTATAGGTACTTCTCTCTTATTGATACTTCTACCTTCCATCAAGATTATACACATAATTAAAGATGTAAATTCTTTTCTGAGCCTCAATAATAAACCAGAAGTCATAAATATGGACCAATATGCTTCAGAGAGATCCATGAAATTTTGCTTGAGTAGTTTCAGTGATTACAAGATCAATTTTTTTTTCCTGCTTGTTACTTTGAGATAATGTAGAGTTAGTTCTGTTGTATTTTTACAAAACATTGAAACATATGTGAAGAACTTCACAGAAGAGAGAAGTATAATATTAAGAAACACCAAGAGCTGGCAATATGTAAAAGAATAGCTGTAGTCTGGGGAATTTGTGGGAGAGCTGCTCATGCATATAGAATTGACAAAATAACTTATACTTCATCTGAATATGTAGCTACATTGTTTATCAGACCGTGACTTTACACTGAACACTGTATATGTAAATTTCACTGTGAAATAAATTCTCAATAAAGGCTTCCAATGGATATTCAAAGATTAATGTCAAGAATCTGAAGGAGGCTTGACTTTCCAATTATGCTACCTTTCTAACTGGGTTTTTATGTAACAGCTCATTTCTAAAGAAATCATGTAAAAAGGTTGTCTTTTTCCAGTATTAATCAGGATAATTTTTTCCTCTGGATAAAGCCATATTTTATCATTGGATGAAGACAAATCTTCTCAAATAAAAGCAAACATATATCCTGATGAATAACAGTAATAATAACAGACATTATTTTTATTATTGGTATCATACAGTTGGACCAGAAAGAACTCTCATTTCTTCCTTCTCATTTCTGTCTTCTCAACCCTTTATTATGAAGTTTAAATTAGAAATGTTGCTGATATGACCCTGGAACACAGTACACAATTTGACTTGTATTAGTAATTACGAAATTACTTATAATTATGATAGCAGTAAATAACAGGTCTAGCCCTTTTTGCAAGAAAATTATAGTTTGCTGTTGACTTAAGTTTTCAAAGGAAAAATATATTTTTCTTCTTCTGGAACTGTTGACAGTCACCATCATCTGCCCACCCTTCCCAACTTGATGATAGTATACCAGATATTCTAAACATGAAGTCTAATTTGATATAACATTTTGATATAAAAGTCACATGCCTGCTAATGAGTCTTGATTTTGCAACCCATTCTGTCTTGTAAGTAGTTCAGTATTTCGTAGTTGTGTCTTAAAGGAAGCTTAAAATATAGAAATTGCAATAGTTCTGTATCTCAACAAGTAAAACGTGCATTGCAATCAAAGAAAGAAACCATCAAAATGTGAGTATTTCTAATGGTAGCTACTGGAGTACCCTTCTTAAATACATTAAAAGGACTTCCATTTCCTCTAGTCTCTTTCCTGTAGTTTTGACTCAGTCTTTACTGGTGCAAAACCCCCATTTTATCTATAATGAGAGCATTTGAAGTAAGATTGGAGCTGCTGCAACATCATTACTCTTTTATCAACCCTGAATATTCAGCAATACCTCTTCAATACTTACATTTTTAAAAATGTAATTCACAACACACTTTTGCTGTTTTTAATGTTGAGCCATCTAGAAAACATTTAGTTTATTGTCTTGTACCTGAGGTTCAAAGTAAAGCTGGAAGAATAATGGTTGTCTTTCAAGTTGGCGGTTGAATAGCAAAACTAGGTGGAAATTAGTTCAAATGGAACTAAATTATTTTTAGAATTATTTCTGAAAAAGTGAAAAAAAAACCAAAAACAATGCTAATCTTCAGTCAACTTCATAATTTTTTTCTAGTTGCCATAGTAAGTATGCAAAACCTGTTAACAAATGAATAAAAAAATGACAGGGGAGAAAAAATAACTTTCAAATGAAATGTTGGAAAGTTTACACAAATTGTTTTGATGTTTCCAAATGAGCATTTTTTCTCCTTTAAAACCTCCTTTAATGGATTCCAGATTTTCTTCTGCATACCACCAGTCAAAACCCCCAACATTTGTAATGGTTATTATCTTCTCAAATGTCCACTTTTTGGGAGAAGGAACTCCTATCTTGCCTGGTGCTAGCAAAGCTTATAAACTCTTATATAATATCAATGTCTTCTAGTCATGTGGAAATTTTGATTTTCTGTATAATAACTAAGAATTTATGTGACATTTCAATGCTCTTCCTGAAAAAAATTTACAAGGGTAATTTTTTCTAAAAGGTTTAGTATACAAACTCTCTAGGTTTTCATATGACAACAGATAATAAAGAAGAAAATACAGAGAAATGGAGCTAGCTACAATCCATGTGCAGAACACCTACAAAAACTCTTACAAAATTATTGAAGTCTCCACCTAAACTTAGCTGTAGGAAATATCAACGTCAGGAAGACTGGCAGGAGTTTTTCTTAGGACTGGGAAAAACCATACCACAAGAATTAACGTTAGTGCTCAAACTAAATTACAAACTTTCCACAAAAAATTCCCATTTTCACAATTTTTTTCCCTGAGCGAAACCTTTGCTTCCTCTTCAGAGCTAAGGCATGCAAACCCCACCATTTTTGTGGGGGTAGAAAGGGGATAAGGATGTGTGACAGTGGGGGACATGGGTCAGCAATATTTTGGAAGAGGTGGTCATTAAATAAATAAATAAATAAATACATAAACACAAGAAACACCCAAACATAAAATCACTTACTCTGACATCCTGTTTATATTCATCATCTGACAGCTTTAAGGAACTCTGATTTTAAATAAGAAGTACAAGAATATTTTTTTTTACCATCTGAGACTGTTTTCCACTTATTCCAAATGCTATGAATGACTCTTGATTACCAAGTATGATAAGTAGCTTAATGTTTTGAATAATTGCTGTAGTCTCCAAAACTGTCCATTTTATATATATATATATATTTTTTTTTTTTTTTCTGATTAAATTTCTGATTTAACTTCTTAAATTTAAAGTTCTTGACATTTTATCTTAACTTCCCAAACTTGCTTTTATCTTCTGTCTGTGTTTGGGTGCACATGTGTTTGTATGCGTGTACATGTGCAGATACCAACATGATTAAACTAAGATGTCTTCTGCTTGTGAGGAAATCTAGATCTCTGCACCAATAAATCCACAAATGATTTGACTAATCATGCCAAATACCTCCCTGTAACCTTCCTCAAAGCTTGGATGTCATAAAGACTGTGCCATGAGTTCCTGAATTTTGCCTTTTGACTCATGTGCTGTCTTATTTCATTTACAGTCTTGACTGAGATGATTTTTCTCTGGGAGCCAAATTCTAATCTGTTACAAGTTCTGGTCCGTGTAAATCACATGAGAATTCTCTGAACTAGTTATAGATTATTTATACCTGTCTTGATGCCAGATAACCTAATCCTGATAGTTTGAGTTCAAAAAAATTAATTATTACATTGCATTGCATAAATTAAAATTCACCTGGAAGTACAGAGATGGGGAATAACTCTTTATTACAACTTACAACCCAAGTATATCCATCTTTCTTCATTTTTAGACCTTAGCATTTCTAATAAGAAAGGAATAGTCACAGTCCTCATAAATAACACAATATTTTATTTATATCCAGGAATCAAAGGACCACTACAGATGTCCTGGACTTACCAAGTTGCTGTCTTGCTAGTGCAGACAATCCTGTGGTATAAATCCAAGAGAAGGAATGAGTAGGAGAATCTAGTTTCTTTAGTGCACAGTGGCTCTGATCGAGGTGAAAGTAGAGTATCAAAGTCTAGCACCTCCTCAAACACTGGACTTTTAGAGAAAGGGTAGATAGTAAACATTTCAGGTTTTTACATCTGTTTTTCTTTTGTAGTTTGGTTGCTTTGTAGCTCTTACTAGGTGGAAAATACTCTCTGCTCTTTTATGTGTGCCATTGGCTGGTGGCTGACAGCAATAAGAACAGTCTGACGTTCTCTTAAATTATCTTTTTTTCTATTCTGTAGACCTTTTTAGGCTGTCTGCATTTTCCTAGCATAAGTGTCTACATTCATTTGTTTTCCTTGTCTTATGTAATGATTAATTATTTCCTTTGAATAATGTGGGGAGAATGACTCTCCATGGGGAGAAAAACTTGTCAGTTCTACTGGGGTATGAAGAAGGAGCTATTATTAAAATTTTTTCGTAGCACTTTTGTCTTCCTGTCATGTTTTGAAAATTGAAGTGCCTTTTCTGGAATGCTAATGGAAAAAGAACAAAAGAAAAGCAAACATAACTAAACTGTAAATTAGTCTCCGAGTTTATCAAAATATTTGCAGAAAGCTGTTTTCATCTGTCATCTAGCTCAGAGCATTAATCATATCAATGTTAGTCATTGAGTGATGTTTTTCAGTACTGTTCTAGGAATTTGGAGTAGAACCACTTATTTTACCGCTTCTCTTGGAAGAAAATGAGGTCAATTTCCTGGAATATATTTTTTTTCTTTCCTGACTCGTCTTTTGAAATTTACTGTAGACTTTGATAATTTAGATTCATGTAGATTTTTCTTTTTTTCTTTTTTTTTTTTTTAAATGGAGTGACAGTGCCCAGGATCTCCCTACATATTTCTCTTTCTATTTCTACTGTAAAACACCCTAAGATACTGGATATTTTTTTGTCTTGACTATAATAACTATATTGCTTTGTTTTATCTTTTATTTTTTTAATCTTGCTCAAATTACATATACCAAAATATTTGTTCTTCTTTGCACTTTCTATCACAATTATTATCTGAGTCTAGATAGACACCTGGGAAGCAAAGCTGAAAAAATAATTTTCCCAGTCTCACTCAGGAAGAGTAGACAAATCTGAAGCAAATAAAGATGCTTTAACCCCGGTACAAAGAGGCTGGTTTAGTCCTGATCCTGGCTACAATGATTTAATGTGGAGATCCTTCCAACAGCCTGTGTTTGATTTTTTGGGTTTTTCTCCCTGTACTATACAATACTGTTGTAAAACATATCTTTTAACAGAACAGATCTTTCATAAGGACTATACTCTTATATATATGGAATATTTTCATCAGAGAATCCTCTATATTATGCCATTCCATGGATTCTTATGGATATGGTAAAAAAAATACTTTCTTTCCACTGTGTGAATTCACAGCTGCAGATAATAACCCGAAGCCATCACATGCCATGAACTTCCATAAAAAGTGAGCGGAAGTACAAGGCACACTGGATGAGAAAAAGCCCTTGCATTGAAAGGCTTGCAACAAAAACTATCAGAAAATTACAGGGCTGAAGTCAGTCACTTCTGTTTCTCATTTCCAAAGTCGGGGTATATTTAGTTTTCATTGGAAACAACACAAACACATGTACAAACACAACCTGGCTAGGTAATGCAACACATTTTGTAGAGAAATAGATTTTTAAATATGTACCTGTCAATGTAATGGTGTAAAATAAAACCTTGGGGATCCCTTGAGGATTCTCCTGTGGATATTTCACTGTTCCAATGAAAACATTCATTTTGTTTACTTCTTCTCAAACCCACCTCTATATTTTGAAGACTACCAAGGTGACAATAGGCCATCCTACATTCATTTAAGCTTCTGTCTACTGAAGAAATTAGCACTGCACGTGCTTATTATAGTAAAAAGGGGAAGAAGATAGCATTTCAGGATATCTGTCCCCTGAAAATGCAATTTTTTCTAAGCCAAGTAACACATTAATAATCCATGAGTTTTCAAGGTATGATCCTAGACAAGTGATACATTCTAAGAAAGAATTTTACTGGAATGCAAAGTGTATAATAGAGTCCATTACTAAGTACATTCATACCAATTAGTTTTGGCAGCATTATTAAAATTAGCATTTTTTGCAGTCAAATTCTTTGATTGTTGTTAAGATTAGCAACAGGGTTTTTTTAGGTTTTTGTCAGTCTTCTGTTTTTCCTGGCATCACTGAATATTAGCACTGAAAGTGTTATCATATTTAAATTTCAGCCTCTAGTGAAAAGGGAAGTAAATATACAAGATTGTGCAACAAGATTTTATTAAATATCATCTTGAGTTTTCCTAAAACTGTGCAATCAGAAAGTTCAGCTAAGGTGTTTTGTAAGACGAAATTAGAAAAAATGCCATTAAGAAATTAAGACAATTTTTAAGGGTGTATAAGAATAAAAGCAATAACAGGAATCTGATGGAAGATACATTTGCAAAATAAAGTAACACATAGCATAGAAAAATGTCAGGAAAGAACATCAGTGTGGTAAAGCAAAAGAAAGTAATCAAAGGGAAACATTCCCAAATGTTTACAATTGCTGTTTTGATGTGCTTAATTGACTCTCTTTTGGTGTTCTCATTGCCTGACAGAGGCAGAAATAACAGAAGAAAATGCTGATTTCTTAACTACTTGTTACAATTCAGGAGGGAGATTGATGTTCTGACACTTTGTGTCGCACATTGTCAGAACAAGATGTATTTGAAAAGAGGAAAATGAATTAAATACTCAGAATCCCCAGAGCTTCATCCAGAGTTACTGGTTTATTGCTACTTTGAAAGACTAGGGAGACCGTCAGTGTTGTACTGTAGACATTGGGAAAACTGGGGAGTTGGGTTGTCACAAAGTGGTATAATCAAGTAGGGAACATTTTCCCTACTGAACTGTTTTCCTGTTACCTAAATTATAATGGGTAGCAGTTCTCATGTTAAAGCTGCATTACTTACTTTGGCAATTAAGTTATTTATAAAAATTATTCAGAGTAACTTCAAAAAAAAAAAGAGATTTATTTTTAGAAAGTCAAATTACAGTAGGATGTCTAGTAAGATTCAGGTTTTAACAGGAACTGATTGGTGATGAAAGTACATTGGCATATTGTAACTTTAAGGTACAGTTTTTCTGTGCAAGAACCAAGGACTTATGCCTTGAAATGGCAGATTCTCAAAAGCACTTTAATGAAAATAGGTGTATGAAACATCTCTGACATGAGTGTGAGACCTTTCCATTGACGCTATGAGAGAAAATAAATAGAGATGTTATTTTATACTTAAACAGTTGCAGTAAACATTAAACCCTTTTTGGCAGTATTATCATAGCTACAAAGAGTACAGTAACTACATGAGAAGTTAAAAGAACACTAGATTGGCCTATATTTTGAGTGGCAAGTGTTCTGGCAGGACAAGACACTTTGAAGGCAGAAAGTGTGGGTCCCACTGAAATACAGTTTAATGTGATAACTTATAACTTGCGTAATAAAACCAGATTCTCATTCTTCAGCCAATGTGTTTCACTTTGTGTTGTCACTTACCTTTTATGCCTTATCTTGCTATGCTACAAAGAAGTAGCAAAGATGAGTGTTTTGGAGGTTTTTGTTTTTTTTTTTACTCTCTTTTATTTTTAGCCAGTTATTCTTTCCTTCTCCTTTTCTTCCTCAACCTCTTCCACTTCTCAAGCCTTGTTTCAATAACTTGGATCTCCTTTTTTTTGCTCTCTGACTTAGATATCTAAGTCTCAAAATAAATCTGAGATAATGACTTTGTCTTCTCTGTACTGGTACTTTTCAGCTGTAGCACTTTCACCCACAGACTTAAATAACCAATCATTAAAAACATCCTGCTTGTTTAAAATCCCCACATGTTAGCTTTTATGCAGAACAAAAAAGTAGACATAGGATTTTCTAAACTAAATAATTTAATAGAGAGCAAGAAAAAAAACCCACCCACATGTACATGCAACAAACACACTGCAAGGGAGGGGGTAAAATATATTCTGAATTTAAAATAATTAATTTTTTCATACCTCTTGTTATTGTGAAAAAGAAGATGTTTTGATGAGTTATGGTCATTAACCTCCTGTGAAGTAAACATTTAGATTGATCCTATGAGGATTAGAACTGTTATTTGTAACTAAGCTGCCAAACTAATGAGGTTATTTGAAACCATGGAAATACATGTATATTGATATTTACATACTGTGAATTTCATATGATAATGGCTCAACACTGGTAAGGAGAAAAGATATTATAAATACTATGAATTAAGAGAGAGCCTAAAACAAGCTGGTTTGGCTTTCTTTCATCATATTTCTAACCAACTTAAAAAGGGACTGGCAAAGCAGGGTGTGATGCTGATCCTGATCATAATAAAAGACATGCTTCCTTAGGGCCAGATTTCAGCTTCTGGTTTTCAGCTTCCTACAGTGTGGCCAAGATTAAAGTAGGATTATTATAGCACCAGTGTTAGTTAGCAGGCATCAGAAAATTCTGGAAACAACAGTCATTATACACAGGACAGACTATTCATCCTCTATATGAAAAAAAAAAAAAATATAAAACCCAATATTTTTGAAAAATTGAAATAGGGTCAGATAGGGAGTCTCATATGAACTTTTGCACTCAGACCATGAAATGTAATCATAGATTATGAAAGAACTAAGCACACATATGACTTCTGTTCATTTCTGCTTTGTTTTCAAAGTGCTGCTGGCCAAGAAGGTAACAGAAAAGCACTGAGTGAGTTTTGTTTACATAGGAGAACTTTCCTAGTCAGACTAATAAAATTCTGTTTGGACACTTTTATTAAAAATGTGACCTTATATAACAATCACTTAAACTGCTTCCTACCTGATGTAAATCAAGGTGAAAAGAAATATTGCTCATATCAGTAAGGTATTTTACACAATGTATATCACCTAAACCTTGAGGACAGTCCAAATGCCCCCACTCACCCACTGGGAAACAGAACTCCCTAGGGTAATGCTCTTTCATCATGAATTTTTCTCCTGGGAACATTGCCTTTGCCGTGAATTAGGAATGGGAAAAATCACAGTCAAGCCCAGCGACTTGTCTGTGGTGAATTGTAACTCTGTGACATATTTTTTGTGGTTCTGAGGTTTAACATAGTTGAAGAAGAGATTAGCTCAGAACTTGATGATTATATTAACTGAAGATTTTATGCCTAAAAATCTTTTGCATTTATTCAGGACCTAGAGTATTTTCTCCCAATAGGTGCGTCTCTTATGGGACTGTTCAAAACACTTAAAGAATTCTTCAATTCAGATTCATATTCTCCATAGGTACTCCTTCTGTTTAAATAATTAGTAACGTTGAATTCTGAGCCCCAAAATGTGATGGATTTATTTCCTCTATTCCTTTCCAATTTCCCAACATATAGATACAGGGGCTGGATGGGTAAGAGAAAGATCTTTCTATTGTCCTTCTCTGTTCTTCCCCAGAACTATTCCAGACAAAAAGGAAGATGGCCTACTGAGGGCTAAGAGAGTCTGAATGTAGTTGCAATGACAGCTAGTGGGATGTAACAATGTGCATAAGAGTGATAGAATACATTGCCCAAAAAAACCTGTTGTGTGTGAACCTACTCTGTGAAGGAATAGTGGAGTGTTCACATGTAGTTTCTGCTGCAGTGGCGTTTCAAAAGCCCCAACCCATTATGAGTTTTTTAAATTTATGGTGTTGTTTCATTGTTTTTTCTTCTTTCAAAGTGGGCATTCCCTATTCAGCAATATTGGAACTCATTCGTTGTTGGACTGTTCTGTAAAACGGTAACAAATATATGTATGCTACTAAGAAGCCCTTCAAAAAATATTTGGTTTGGAGAAGCCAGTCCTCATAGCATGTAGATATCCTCAACTTCGTGAGAGAGGATATTTTGCAAGAACTCTATGAGAAAAATGCAGAACAGTAGATAGCTAAAAATTCTCCCGAACCAGCAAAAACTTTTTTCTGAGCTTGGCTTCTCCTGATACAAAGAATCATACCCTGTCATTTAAACAAATTTACAAGAAAACTAAGGCCAGCCCATATTTTGACACAAGCTGTAAAACCACCCACTGCTCTCATTGTATCACACGTCTTTGCTGCACTGAATCAGCAGCATCTCTTGTCACTTTTTCAAAAAAAGTCCTGCTGCTGCGGATTTTTCAGCAGAGCAAGGTATGAGCACGGGACAATGGGAGGGAAGCCTTTGAAGAGTTATAAAAAGTAATCTAAAATAAAAGGGAGATCAACAAAAGAAGCTAGAAGAGAATACAAAAGTGAAGGCATAGGGTAGGCTGGTGGGAAATAAAGAAAACTGTACATGGGTGGGAAATGAATAATTTTCTGACAGTTTATAAAAATAGGCTGTGAATCTCTAAGAGAATCATGATTGAGCCTGCTGAGGAAAACTCTTGTACCTTTGTGCATGTTATTTGTGAAGGAATGTAACGAGAAATCACTTCATTTCAGACATTGAGGCTCCCTAAGACTGGGGTAGCCTCTCCATCTGTGCGTAGAATCTCTGCAAAATACTGAAAAATGAAATTTAGTTCAGAAGTAGTTATTCTCTGTCACTCTACTATTTTACTATGAAATATTACTATCTTATAAATTGTAGCACAGATGGGTAATCAGGAAAATATTTTTATAATTCTATTTTTAAGAATAGAAACTTGTTAGGCTTTTATTCTTAATGACAGTTCAAAAGCAACCCTTCTGAAGCTGTCTGCAACTTTATCACAGAACTCCTACCTCAATTTGTGAAATTTACCTTATTTTTAATTTCTCAAATTTTCCTTCTATCAAAAAACTTGAACTTTAAAGACATTAGGTCTCATTGTTCTTCAGTGCTGCTGGTATGTTTGATCTATGTTCTTTTTAATTTGTTCCATATTTAGTTTTCCCTGAGGAATTGAATGAGAACCCCAAAGGTGCTTTGGTTACAGGAATATCAGAATCATACCTGGACACTGGATTACAGGAGACTGAGGACAGCAGGGAGAAAGAGCAGTCAACTGAACCATCATGTACAGGATTGAGCACCATCTTGAAAGCAATGCTGCAGCACTACAGGTGAACTTGCAAAATCTGACAGAAGATAGGGGCACTTTCAGCCAGTGAGGAGCACACTAGTCTTGCCTACATGTCCTCTTTCCTCTTGCAACCCAGAACTGATTTCCTGACAGCACTGAACATCTATTAGACCTTTATGTTATGCTAGATATTAGTACACCCAGGAGCAACTGCTGAAGTCTACTACATAGAGATATTGCATCCCTAAATTATATTACTGAAAGGATTGACCTTCATGGCTAGGATATAAAAATGGTTTTAATTTTAATAGTGTCTTTCAAGGCATCTTGGGAACCTACTTACAGGATGCTTCAGAGTATCTTATTTGACAGTTTGTGTTCTTTTTGAGTTCTAAGGTTTTCCCTTTCATTTTTCTCTAGCTTTTATTACCACTTGTTTTATTTAAAATATGCATATGAGAGACACAATGGTGCCTTCTGAAAGAGAAGACCATACAATACCTTCAGTTAACAATGCCACATGATCCATAGTTTGCTGACAGTTTTTCTTTACTGCGCATTTTTCATTGTACCTGTTACATTGTTTTTACCACTAGTTCTAGCACAGACAAGAATTTAAATAACTGCTAATTTAAGAATGTATTGAGTCCCATTTACTGCAGAATAACAAACAGTTGCTTGAAACTAAGTATCTGCAAAATGCTCTTGTGGAGCTGTGTCTGAGGCAGATCTCTTTGTTAGGCTTCTTTAAAATGCTGCCTAGTAATTCAAAGAAAAACATGGTCTTTTACGTGCAGAAATGTGAGAAACTAAACTCTAACAAAGCCAAAATGAGAGGGTATTCCTGGACAATAAGTGTATCCAAAAAAAATGGGGTCTAGTAGAATTTATTCGGTGTCTTCAATTCTTGATACTATATGGCACGATTTGGTTAATTTTTCTGTTAGGATGAGTTTAAATAAAATTATTTATTTATGAGAATACTCAACATTACTGACATCAGATGAAGAAAAAAACACTCAGTAACTCTAAAACAGCTTTGAAGCCATCATAAAGTGGTGCTGGAGCAATGGAGCAATGAGGAGTCCCCAGAAACAGAATGAAAGTCAGAGTCTCCAGAACAAAACACTTTAAATTGTTTGTTTGACAACCACTTGTTCAAACAGATTCAAGCAGAAACTGTAATAGAGTATAAGGTTAATTAATAACTTGTTGGCAGTTGATAGGATAAAAATACAACCTCAAGTTACCTAAGATAAAAAACACACTCAAGGGGAAATTTAGATACGTAAATGGTAGTATAATGAACTGCAACAAGACTACCACATCCACATTAAGAATTTTGCTATAGAAACATGAGCAACAAATCACCTGTTTCAGCATCATTCTTAGTTACCTTTTTTGTGTAAAAGACTGTGCTTTCCTTTCCTAGAAGGATCGCCAGCTTTGTTAGATGCCTGTCACCCTGTTCTGAAGAACGGTAATAAAAACAAATATCTAAAATCAGTGCATTGACTTCCTCTTGCACTCTGGGTGAAACAACACTGCTTTAGGGACAACTTTATGGGATCAAAGGCATATGAGTGTTGCAAATATGAATTATATGAAATAAAAGCTGAGAAAGCTTTATATTTAAAAATAAAAAAGAAATCTATGGAATTCTTTCTTGTATGAAAATTGTGTAATTTAAATTTGATGCATATGTGCTGAAAAACACACTATCATGTTTGTATAGAACAAGAAAAGCAGGATAGCAAGTCTGTTTGTGCCATCTGTTTTGATCCCACCTATAATACAGGATGCAAATACCATTAGTGCCTTCTTGTCTTTGAATTCAAGTGGCTCACTCAGGTTTTTATTAGGTATTCATTAACTTCTCTTCTAGTCAAATAATTTAGTTTTGTGGCCCTGGTTCTCACTTTATTCATGCTGTGAATTTCCATTTATCGGTTATAGAATAGGCAATGAATCAGAAGTAATTTCGTCCTTAGAAAAATGAGACCAGTTCCTTGAGTTCATTTCTGACTTCTTAGATTTTGAGCAAATCTTAAAGAAGGAAGACAATTAGTGTCCTTACAGGCAAGAAGTAATTTGAACAGAGATTGTTTCCAGTCTGCTGGTTGTCTCAGAAATGCTTAATTACTTCATGACCTCACAAAGTAAGTTATGGTGGCGCATTATACAATTAGACTGTTATCAAACTATATATAGCTATTTTTTGTTATTGTATTAGAGAAATGTCAAATTTAAAACAAAATTTAAAATTGGAAACAAAATCTAAACCCATGAAATTTAAACAACTGTATTGATATTTTTGAAAGGTTGAATTCTTACTACAGTATTTCAGAAACTGTACTTATGTAAAGAGAAGTTCCTCAAATAGTCTAGGTTATACTCAGCAACCCACAGTGAGGTGTTGATAAAACCTCTTACACTCTTTCTGTTCTTTATATATTTGGAAAGAAAGGTCTTTCATTTTTAACTCTATAAAGTTCGATTTTAATGTTTTGAGGCAGGAACTCTCTTATTGCACAGTGGGGCTCACACTACTTATCCCGTTTACTGTCTGTGAGGCATACTGTGGTACATAAAACTTAGTAATGGTAATATATTTTTAATTAAAACAACTTAGCCTTGCTTACTTATATATATTCCACAGCACATAAACTGGGGACCTGAACCATTGCAAAGCGAGGTGATGGGAATGTAAGCATCTGCTAACATAAATGTTCTTCTAAGAATATTGAAACTTAATTGCATAGACTGAGTTCTTTATGCAAAACCCTTCACACAACACTGGCATGACAAACAATAGGTGATAGGAACAGGCAATATAAGGTGGAAAGATATATAATAAGGGCAAGAAAACAGGGAGGAACACATGGTAGTTCAATTTGTGAAGGAAAAATAAAATAAAAGAGCACTAATGTGAAAATGTAGTCAAGAAAATTAAAAGGACTTGAAATCAAGAAAAGTAAAAGGTCACAGTTAATATAATGTCACACATAAATTTTTTGTATAATATTTCTAAACTTAGTTTAGAATCCTTATAACCACTTTTGAAGGAATTCTTGGGTCATTACAGTTCCTCTCTGAATGTACTTACCTACATCCATGAACTGCAACCAAGTTAACTTCATTGGGGCACTTGCTGCTTATGCTGAAGAATCTTGTATTCAAAAAGTCAATCATGTTCACAAAGCTCAGAAAAAACAAAGTATTTTTCCAGTTCAGCACTTGCAGACTATTTTTAATCCTTAGCAATATATGGTAATACTCCATAAATCAGAGGTGATGAATAGATGCATTTTGGGCTGTGTGCCGAGGGCACTAGAAAAGGAAAAACCAAAGTTGCCAATCACCCTGTATTCAGTAGCGCATCTATCTCAGCCTTATCTTCCAATGAAATGTACAAATGTGTACCTTTTTACAGCTGTGGAGTTCCCTCACACTCTCTCCGGAGACCTGCCTCTTGCCTTCTCTCCTGTCGGATTGCTGAAGTGTGTTGCACGTGTCCTGTGATTCAGCAGTGTGGATGATGAGACACGTGAGGGGAGCAGGGATGATTTTGTGACCATCTTACTACAGGATTCTAAGGAAATGAGCGGAATCTCTGTTTGGAGCAAGGTGGGTGTATCACAACAGCACTGGTGGTCTGTGTGAAGTTCGTTGTATGTATAGAAGTCGCTTTACCTTGTTATCCTCGCAGGGAGGGACAGGGGTTCATAAGAGCATTATTATTAGAAACAAAAAATTTATACGGACAAGTTGTGATAAGAAGAGTGAGGAGAGCAGTCTGAGTTCTTAGACCATTATTAATGAAAAGGATGGCCTATAATTATGACAGTTAACCTGCATATTTTATCTTTAGAAGCCTTGGGGAAGATAGAAAATGGTTCTGAGCATCCTTCTTTTGTAGAGCTAAGCAGTATCATCTGCACTATTCATTCTGCCAGCTGCCTGTTGTTGGTAGGGGATAGCTTTTTAACAGGCAGCTACTCCTACAGCAGCCATAAAGGCCCTCCCTGTGGAACATGTCAGAACATGTCAGAATTTGTTGTGAAGGAAAACAAAAATATGGGAATAGACCACAATCTGAGAAATGTGATGGATACTGGGGAGTAAACCGTCACACTAACATTTTGTCTCATTTGAAAACAAAAATGCATGTGAATAATAGAGTAAAATATGCATTCAGAATAGGGCAGAGTTTTAGATCAAGGCTCCTACTAGGTAAAGCATCTCTACAATGTAACACACAAAGGCATGCTTAAAGCACACATTCTGAATCACAATAGACTAGAAGTTGTGGTTTATGGATTTTTATTCTGATTAAAAATTTAATTCAATAAGTATTCATTTGAAAGCTAAATGCTGGTGAATAGGCATGCCTTATAATATGACAGAGGTTTGAATGTAAGGTGGGGTATGATGGACATAGGCTGTGGGAGCCCCACTGTGAACAAAATCAGAGCAAAGTATATATTTCTGGCTCCTGCATCTTCCTGAGTTCATATTACTGTAGGAGAGGGAAGACCTTGCCTTTCACAGAGCTACCACCCTTTCCCTTTGGGAGGGAGCTGCTTTGGCTCATTATGGACTGAGAGTGAAACATGTCCATATCCAGCCTCAGAAGCCACCATGGCTTACAGCTGTGATTGTAAACCCCTTTCTCTCCTCTGCCTTCCAGTGCCTCTTTCTCTTCCTTCTGTGTAACATAGAATAGCTTTCAGAAGGAAAATTTGGGGCTTCTCTGCTGAAATGCCAAAATTAGACTGGGAGTACTGAAAGGAAAACATCGTTTCTGACAGCCTAAGAAGGTTCTTCTGTAAACATTTAAACCCCTGATATCTAATTCTGTTTAGAATTATTCAGGTGAAAGGAAATACCTTTCTTCAATCCTCTAAGATGGCTTTTTTCACTGAAAGGTGAAAGGTCAGGTAAGTTTTACTGCTCTCTTGTGTCCTTGCAGAGGTGAAGGTATAGGATGTTGTGAAGAGTATTTTGCATGCAGATTTTCTCATATTAATTTTATGGTATGTTTATACTACTGTATACAGTATACAATGGTAGGTAGTACTGTACTCTGTATATTTTTCTTATGTTAGAATATATGAAATATATATTGACCTTGGGAATATCTTGAAAAATATCTATAACTTTATGCATTTTTCTCTTCATGTAATTCCACACACAATTTGCGAGATGTCACTCACGCAATCACACGTACATCTCACCAAGCAATAGTATATACTATGTAGAAAAGATTTTTAATTTCATATCCAGTGTTTTTTTATTGAAAGTACAGATGGTAATTTGAAAACTTTTCAGGAGTATTTGGCTTCATTTTTATAGCCATGGTTACTTTGGTAAGTTATAGATAAGATAATCAAATTTTCAAATTGCTGTTGTAGTCTTTCTTCTCTTTTTCTTTTTTTTTTTCTTTTTTACTTTTTTAATTAATGCCATATACAATTACTTGTAGCATGTAAACTGAAAGATACCCTGGTACATTTTCATAACCGTATACTAAAAGCAGCAACTTATATCCATGTAAACAAAATCTAACACCACTAATATTTGTTATGATAGTGGCAGTGAACTGCAAGTGGCGCGCTGTTAGAAGAAAAAAATAGCAGGTGTAGTGGAAATTAACTTGTAAACACAAAGACTGCAAGACAAACTCTCTATGCTATGCTCTGTTTCCTGTCAAATGTGTTACTAAATGAGGTTTATTACAGAAAATGAACATTATTTAATGATATGATTTTTGGATGGATCTTTTTCTTCAGATGGAAATCAGGTTGTGATGCAAGGTATGTGTTAGTGTGTGTGTATGTGTTTTGAACCATGATGCTACTGGATCTCACAGCTAAATGTGGGCATTGAGAGACATTCCTAGTCCTGTAGTTTAGACATAGCTGAAGAGACTTGGTAGTTTCAATACTTGTTTCAGATTCTCAAAAGAATTCACTTCTGGAACTACTACTCCTACTCCTCTAGGAGGAACTCTGACCTGGACTCACAACATCCAGCTGGCTGAACAGGGGACCTCTTTTTAGTAAGTTATCACAGATCTTGTTAATGGTGATAGGTATGCGACACATCTTACATTTAGGTTAAATGAGCGGAGCAGTGAAACTGCAAATGGAGTAAAAGAGCTGGAAAAATAAGCTGGAATAAAAGCTTCTTATGGGGTGTGAGAGAGAATGATTTCTGAGGACTGATAAAAGAACAATTTTAATTTGTTGCCCTGTTTTCCTACATATGCATATATGAAGGGGGAAAAAAAAAAAAAAAAGAAGAAAAAAGAGAAAGTAAGTTGTGCCAAGAGAGGGGTTAAAAGGTGAGATTCCTAAAGTCACGGGCCTGTTTGGAAAAGTAGCATTGGAAACCATATCATGTTCATCTTCTTTGAGAAAGCAGGATTTCATGGGGTGTTTTTTAAATAACAACTGAGAGAGCAGCAAAAGGTAAGTAACAGTAATATCCATTCTTTTCCTTCCCTCTCCACACCAATTCCCACAGACAGTAGTACAGCAGGATGCTGATAGGCTGGACAATACCAGAGAAGGGTAAGTGCAAGAGAACATGATTTCAAACTATGCTGTCTGGGTTTCGGCCCTCCTAGCATAAAATTCCGGTTAATCTTTAACAGATTTCTTTATTTGTCCATGTTGAATATACTTAATCATTTGAGTTCCATGTGAAAATGTGACTCATCAGAGAACCAGTTTGATTTAGAATATTTCAAAAGTTAATGCTCCGTTACACAATAAACTGTAATACCATTATCTTGTTAGTATTTGCAATAAATGATATTTCATTACCTTATTACTAAGCATCTGGTCTCAAGTCAAGAATTTTGTCATAGTGCAAACAGAAGGACATTTAGAGCTATGTCACACAGTGATAGACCAAATGTCCTCAATTTTTATGCTGTTACAGTGAAGTATTAATCATCTGGGTGTCACAGAGGTCCATCATCAAAATAAAAATTTGCTCAAATAATTTAGTCATAGTTTTGCCATGAACTACATGGGAAAGATAGAGTGAGCTTTATGTGACTAATTAGCTGCTACATGTTCTCTGTTTTAGTCTCTAGAAGACTAAAAGAATAACAGTTGGTGTCAGTAAAGGCCAGAAAAAAAATCTGGTGCTGGCTTCTGTAAAAAGTTCTAGGTTTGCTTAGGAGAGAAGCTAAACTGAACTACATTCCAAAACAACAGCAATTGTGATTTTGGGTAGAAAGACCTGAAAATGGGGTTGAAAATGTTGTTTGCAAGAAAATGGTAAGATTTTATGGTTTGTTTGCACTACTGTTTTTCCTTGTTTTATGACAAAAATAAGAACAATATGCATGAAATGAAGTCATTTACATAGGGTTGAACAGAAGGCTGTCAGTTGGAGCCAGAGCAAGAAACAGATGGACTTAAATACCAGCTGTTTGGATGGAACAGAAAGGAAATTCAAGCTTGAGGAGAATGACTGTAAATCAATGACTGCTGGAGTACACTGTTCTCCGCTACTGGAATGGTCCTGATATGCTTGAGTTAACTAAAACTGCATATATTAAATGGTGTAATGGTAATCAGCATGAGGTTTTTAGGGAACTGATTCGTGATGTTTATGAAAATTCATTTTCTTAGTTCAAGATAAGAGCCTGCTGCATGTATAAGCACTTGGGTAGGAGAGTCTGATCAATCTTTATGTCTTACACCAGAAGAGCCATTTGATTTGAACTTAACTGAAGCTTTTGTTCTGCAAAGTAATTTTGATTATGTTCAGCAAAGTATTTCTTTCTGTGTCACTGGAAAGAAAATTGTATGACTTATGTTAATATTTTTAAAGTTAACAAAAGAAATGCCAGTTGTTAAAATATATGTTTGGGGCAATAATAGCTATCAAGAAGAAAAGTTAAATTCTGTGGTGCTCTTTCCTCTATGTAATTATTGTCACACAGCTCCAGTGATGCTGTGAACATGATGCTGTTACTGGGTTATGGTGCTTTTACTGTCCTAATCAGTAGACTGATCCTAGATAGCATCAGATTGATCTTCTGGCTTCATGGTTGCCTTACAAAGGGCAAATAATAATCAGCATTTGGTCTGCTTTATTTCCTTGTCAAGAAGCTCTTGCAGTCATTTCCTCTCTTGCTGGTTCACAGGGAGGGTAACAACCAGCTAAGGCTATCAGATTCAACCATCAGTTCCACAGGAAAAAATCTACCAGTTCAATTATGTTGATGAATCACAAGGCTGTCTAGATGATGTCTATGACTAGGAAAAGAATCATATTTTCTCTGTAACAACTTAAAAATAGTAAAAGCGTATTAAAAAACTCACCTCTTATATTAGTATTTATAAATACAGATTGTAGTCCAGTACTGAAAGTTAGGGAATGTCATTGTTCTGTTATCTCTTGATACAGCTGAATGCTTTCTCTTAGAACACAAATTTTGCATGTCTATCATTGCATTCTCAGTTCAGATTGACTCACACATGATTTTTCTTTCCTATCTTAGAAAATTTGTATTAATTCAAATAACCAAAACTTTGTCACTGAAATTTCTTTTCTTGCTACCATAACTTAAAATTTTGTTGCTGGTTTCATTCTGAACCTGTTTTGTTTTAGTTGATTCCATGCAAACAAAAAATGTGCCAGAGATAAAAGGGGCACATCTTCTCTAAATTTCAACAGTTATGGCTTGGGGGGGAGAGGGCGGAAGGGAAGGGGAGGAATGAAAAAGGGAGATGAAATAGATTTTCCTCCAACACATTCAAAAAGAGAGAAAAAAACCCTCTCCTCAGCTCAGTCTTCCCAAAGTGTGTGGATGCTTTGTTTCATTATGCAGTATTGAAAAATTGGTTTATAAGATATATTCCTGCCTATAAAAAGTGAACTTCCCTTTAATATCCCAATTTTATTCTTGACCAGATTTCTGTAGTGTGCATCATTCATCAGAAAGCTTTTTGACTAATATATAAGGCTCTTTCTTTGGATACATTATTTTGCTTGTAACATTATTCCTTTAAATATTTTAAGTAGCTCTTAACTTAGTAATGGAATACAACATGCCAATATAACCTAATTTTTCTTTATTATGTTTCTAAAAATTTGTATCTACACATTTTAGTAGTCCTATGAAGTATATTATAGATTTACTCAATACTGATTGCTTTTGGCTTGTCAGAATGTACTCTATATATCATCATGTTCAAAGTTCCAGTTCAGAAGCTTTAAAAAGACTGTCTTCCAATCAACTGTATAGAATGGTGATTTCTTCCAGTATTATGTCTTTCACCTTTCAATCATCTCGGAAGATATTTGTACAAGTAAATATCACCCTCCCCC